>JAKCPI010026764.1:0-41459 GCA_023213315.1 Euborellia annulipes | reverse complement strand
TGCAATTTTTATTAACTTTTTTTATGATAATACAATCAACATCCATGTTCATAGACAAAACATATATTTCAAAAAATTTAAAGACATACCCAAAAGACTATCAGGCTTAACGAATCAAGAGGCGATTAGCATGGGGATAAAACTTACCTGAAACAAAAAGAAAAAATTCATTAGTTTGGTATACTCTATTTACACAATTAAAATCATATTCTAAAATATAATTTATTTATTAATGTGGTATCCAAATGAAGCTTAAATAAAATCATCGGACGGCCGAAACCACGAAGTTCGGTATAGAAGGTAATACTCTCTTCTTACATATTAATCTAATCATTAAACAGCCACTTCTCTCATCGACATCCTTAAATAAATAATTAATGATAAAAAATAAACTGGTAAAAAAGAAGACCAAAATGTCAACCACCAATCCACAAATTGTGAAGTCTCCTAAGAGTAAGTTGAAACTTTTCCTAATCATCTTATTCAAGTATCATTCTAACTTTAGTAGAGTTGATTCGTCGTCAAAGAGAGGCTCTTTATTTATTTTTAAATAAATTAAAAGAAAGTGAACTCAACGCTAAACTGAGCCGGTTATTTTCTCTCAAAGAGGTTGAGTTCACCTCGAGGTCGTCTCGAGGTCGTTTCTGGCTCTCCTTGAATCCCACCCACACGTTCTGGTCCAAGTCCCTGATGCCCCCGCATTACATGTGTTTGCATACTATTAACGCAATTGCTTGTGCATTTTCAGAAGTGCACAATGTTTAACAGATTTTTTTTTTCGAATAAAACAATAGACCTATATAAAAAACGAGAAAGACTTAACCTCGACTTTCTCGTAGGGCTATTCTCTAAAAAACGTATTCAGTTTTCGAAAAAAGTTTATAATAAGATAGTTCAGCACGCCACCGGTGGTAAAATAAGTAAAAAGATACTCTAAAAAGAAATGAAGGATGACTTGGCTTCACCGGGTCAGGAGAGATATGACCGAGCGTGACCTGTCGAAGACAACAGGGTGGTGTAGAGAAGTAAGATAGGGACCGCCGACCCCGCACCGAGGGAATAATCAGGCGAGGAAAGAAGAAGAAGAAGAATACTCTAAAAAGAAATGAATTTGCCATTTAAAAGAAAACGAAATTGAAATTTCAAATAAAAAAGATTTTATATTAAAAGATAAACGGATACGATATCCATTAATGCTTGAATTCTTTACAAAAAGAACACATAAATATGATGATTAATACTCATCATACTTTCAAATTTGATATTCTCTTCATAAATAAATAAATTGTTGGTTTAGCTTTTTAGAAGTTATCATACATTGTACAAATAAGCTTAATAAAATAACGATCATCAATAAAGGCGATTCTTTGATAGCTCTTGATTGACATGCATTTTATTCTTGTTCAAATGGGCGAGTGAACATTTAAATATTAAATTAGAGAGAAGAAGAGTGACAGAAGCCAGGCGATAGCCGAAGGTGTTTCTCCGGGGTCCGGGGGTCAAGTCCCGTTAGAGACCTGGCGGTTGCCCACGGCAGACTTACGACAAATCCTCTCGGAAAAGGCCAATTGCTCACGAATAATTAAACATTTCCTTTACGACGTACATGGCAAGGGAATATGCTTTTAATTATTTTTTTTTTTCATACATAAAATTTACTTTTACTTTAGAATAGATGGATTTAAGATAAAATTGTTTCTTTCTTTTTATATAGATTCTTATCTTTAAATTATTCTTATATTCTTTATCTCTTAATTTTTTAAGTCAAAAAAAGTGAATGAAATGAAATAAATATTAGGAAACGGTTGGCAGACTCGGCTGTGAACTTGAACATGGGTTTCCAAATTGGGCCTTCAGGCATTAAAGGAAGTTTTTATACATTCTTTGGAAAGGAAATTAGTATTTTTCTTGTTCGAAAGGCCGATACCATAGTTCTAGACTGACTATAGTCTCCTGAAGGCTTGAACTATTTTTACCCAAAGATGTACCAGCTTTTAGTAGAGTGCCAAGTTTTTCTCTTATTTTATATAATATACACTGTGCATCAAAAAAAAAAAAAAAAACACTTCGTTTCATCTTAAAAAGGGCTGTTCTAACCTACTTGAAGATACTGTAATTTATTAAACATTTTATATGAAATATCAAAGTAAATTAACAAAAATCCATATCTGACCAGTGGCGTAGTGAGCTTAACTCGCGCCCGGGGCACAATGCCTTTTAGCGCCCCCCCCCCCAAACCATATAATATTATATATGTAAATAAAATATACGAAATTATTATATTACACTGGCACTAAATTTAAAATATATTTTCCAGAAATCAATTATATTCAAAATAAAAATTATACATCAAATTTTTGTTTTGCGGACCAGTTGACGCCCCTTTGTGAGTAGCGCCCGGGCCATGATGACCACCCTTGACCCCCCCCCCCCGTCGCTACGCAAACTGTTTGTGACTATAGTCAGTCTAGATCTATAGTATATAGTATATATAGGCCTACATTCGTGAGAGTTGGAGAGAGAGCCAGATATAAAAAAATATATATTTTAGCCAGAGGTTTCAGGAAGGCCGTTTAAGTTTCCAAAATTTTAATCCAAAAAATAGGCTATATACTTTTTTGATTCAAATCCTTGAAATATACTCAATGTTTAAATGTAATAAACACTATAGTGTATTCTACTGTATATCTACACCCATCACTAGTATTACATTCAAACATACAGAAAAAATGATTATAATCATTTTTGTTGACTAAATTAGTGAATTGGAGCATTGTAGTAAACTCTGAAACCCCAGAGACGAAATTT
Source organism: Euborellia annulipes (assembly GCA_023213315.1). Lineage (NCBI taxonomy): Eukaryota > Metazoa > Arthropoda > Insecta > Dermaptera > Anisolabididae > Euborellia > Euborellia annulipes. Next base: position 38,651 of record JAKCPI010026764.1, on the reverse strand, counting down.
ATTTGTTTTAAGATAAGTCTATACCTACAGGCAAGGAAGCACGAATATGGGCGAAGGGGGAAGGATGAAAGATTGGATAATGTTTCCTGTGAGAAGAATTTGAACCTTAGTTCAAATTTCATCTTCTTTGAGTATAAAAATTTAACTGCGCCACTGCACTTCAGCTTTAATTCCTTTTACTTTTTTAATGTTTACTTTATAATTTTATACAGTATATATTCTCGATAAAGAGGCAATAAGAAGCCAATGATAATTAATTATTTAATAAAAAAAAATTAAGAAATTCATTATGTGTGAAGGTGTAACCTTGACTCAAAAAATTCACTTGTTTAATTGCGTCAGAGAGTGAGACAACTCAATAGAAATTCAAAGACATGCAGACAAATATTTATTTTATTCTTTATATTTTGAGACTCAAGTGTTAGAGAAAACCGGTGAAACCGGACATTGAACCAAAAATTGAATTAACAGAAAGTAAAAAAAAAAAAACCTTCTTGAGAAAAAAAGTAGAATAAATAATATTTAGTCCCATTCATATGAATTAAAATTTTAAATATAATTTGAATAAATGCATATGCAAATTTTACAATCTTTTTTTATATATTTTTCTAAATTATTTGTTCAATTGTTGAAGGAGTGTGGGTGTAGGCTTAATGGTGATGAAGTCAGAAAAATAAGATGTTAAAGCCAAATTTACTTTTATTTAGATTTTCGCCCTCACGGCTAACGTTTCGGCGAGGACTAGGCCATCTTCAGAGCTGACTGGCAATAATGACATGTGTAGATATTGTAAAACAGCGACAACATTCAGCATATGGTCTACTCACAGATTAACGTAAAAATTATCCACACATTGGATTATTGCCAGCCGGCTTTGAAGATGGCCTATACCTAGGGCCAAAACATCAGTCGTGAGGGCGAAAATGTAAATAATAGAAAAGTTGGCTGCAAACGTCTTGTTATTTTTCAGACTCCACCACCATTAAATTTGTCATAATATAAAGGGAAAAATTGAGGAAGGGATTAGCTGAGGTGATAAAGCAGCTAAGCTTCTAATTCTAAAAAAGTGTGAGTGTTTAAAAAAAAAACCTACAACCAAGTATTTATTAATTTAAATAAGCGAAAAAGGCAGGTATCGCCGTGAGTTGCACTGCAATATAAATAAAGAACTCCTTGCACCCTTGAGAGGATATCTCAAAACGTCCATCTAGATCGGGCCTCAGCCCCGGAGAAATCTCATCGCTTGGGGGCGTATATTCTCATTTTGTCATTGAAATTTTCTGAAGACCACTTTACTTTTGTACTCCATAGAAAAGATAGGAGAAATGGTTGCCATGGTAACAAAATATAAATATTTTCACATAGGCCATCTTGAAAATCGAATGTACCGTAGTGTCAGAAACTAAATACATGTCGACACAAAAAATCTGATGTGACAAGCACAGAACACAACTTTAGGATTACCGAAGGTAAGAGAAAGTTGTGTGTTGTGCGCCAGTCACACCAGATTTTTTATATAAGATAACAAAAAACAAAGTCTATCCAAGAACTGATAATAAGACATAAAAATGCAGCGAAAACAATAGAAAAAGTAATTTTGATCCAGACCTGACCATTTAGAGACTTAGTTGACCAGAACGCAATCAGCATATTAAAAAACGATTCTTGGGAAGTGAAGAACATGAACATCTATCTAATCAAGACATCCTGTTTGAACATATTGCTCCGGGGCGGGATACAAATCCACTAACGATTATGATCAGTAAGGTTTCGAAAATTAATTTTTTGTTTGTTAGTAAGAAGAAACCTCAAAAGCCATTAAAGAGGAGAGGAAATATTTTTCAAAGAATGGAATTTCCGATATTTTTTTTTATCCAATCGTCAAGTGGTGACGAAATTATTATATATAATAGCGATGACCGGATTTTAAGCAAAATGCTTATTGTTGAATTTTATAAGCAACCATCAGATATTAATTTTTTACACCAATTACGCAAAACAAAGTGTATTGAGATTGTTTTTTTTCCCTTCGTGTTTATTTGAACTTATTTTACGAATATTTTATATATAATTTTTTTAAATAATTCAAAACATATGTTTTGTTTTTTTTGGCAAAAAACGTTCATGTAAAGCAAATCCTTCGGCAATTGTGTAAATCACGCCTTCGGCGGGCTTCGCGTCTAACCAGGGAGGCTTTGCCCCATTTGACCTCCCCTACTCTGGCTCGGAGCCGCCTACGATGGACCCTCGCCTTTTCTTTCCTATCTTGGTCCTTTTTAACATTTCGTTTTAAAATCCTACAGGCTATTAAGATATTCAGGAGAACAGACAAACGAATTTTTTTGTTTAAATATTCGTTTTAAAAATAAATAAATATAATCGTGGCAATAGCTGTTTGAAATTCGCGACAGGTGGTAAGTAAAATTAAGATGGGGGGAGGAGAGCTCTAGAAAAATCATATTCTCAAAGGAGGCAAAAGTATTTATCTTCTGTATTAATTATAATAATAAATGATCGCAATACTTTCTCTCTATATATTTCATATAAGAGAAAGTAAAATAGGTAAATATAGACGAAAGATGATGCATAGTCAACTTAAGAAAAAAAAAAAAAAAAAAAAATAGACAATAAAACTAATAGAGAAGTCGCAAAGGGTAGAAAAAGAATAAATAAAAACATTTTATTATAAATGGTGAATTTACTACTTCATAAGTGTTGGTTGGTCTAGTAAGAATTAATTAACACTAGCCGCGTCGCCCGCCTTCGGCGGGCTTCGCGCCTAGCCGGGGGACTTCGCCCCCCTGGACCCCCCTCCAGCTGGCTCGGGCCCGCCTGCGGCGGACCCTCGCCCTTTTTCTTAATTATGAAAAGAAAATTATCATTACTATTCCAAACCAGTGGCTGTTTGAAGATTTGTTTACATTCATGGAATACACAAATGAAAAGAATACTTAAATATTTCTCTAAACATTTCCTATGGGAGAAATCGTAACTTTAAAAATTAATAACTCAAAAAGTTATGGGAATTTCGGGATGAAAATAATTTTCCTTTAATCCCGAGAAGGTCCTCTTTATGCAAAAAAAATTTCATTTCGAAATTCCAACGGGAAGTTGCCTAAATAGAGCGTGACAGACAGACGGACAGACAGACAGACAGACAGACGGACATTAGTGAATTATATATATATAGATTTTGCATGGGATAAGCTGCAAATTACGTACGAATCTAGGGTTCAACACAATAGGGGGTTCAAGTTCGGTAAAATAAATTAAACAACATTGCTAATGTCCACATACCAGTAAATTGAGGAACAAATTAAGGTAATATTACGTGATTTATTATTTATGATAACTTTTAATAGATATCATTTTCGTTATTCGAAATGCAGTTTAAAAAAAAGAGAAAAACTTGTTTCATGGATTTAAAAACCTATTTCTACTATAAAATTCACACTAATTTAAATTTTTTTTTTTTTTTTTGTATATAATAATTTTCATAATTACAAGAAGACAAAATATGGAATATTAAAGTTAGCCTGAGGGTATGGCTAACCGTAAAATGCAGGTGACGTCACTCTATATGTATCTCTAGGTATTTAAAAATAATAGATTAAGTGGAGGAAAAATTGGCATGTTCGTTCGTGTTCTAGTGAATTTTGCATGCATATGGAGGGGGGACTCCCTAAAAGGCAGCAAACAGGTGAGTGAGTTGATGAGCAACGTGTGGGCCCCCACCGAGGCCATTGACCAGAACTTGCAATATCAGAGGGCATTTCGGTAGACAAATGAGTCTCTGCATTTGCGACTAATGACTGACCAGTCGGCTCATTTGCATATGTTAATTGTTATTTTAAAAAAACTCTAAAACATTAGTTAAAAAAAATAAATCTTTTTTTTAATTAAATGCAAATATTAATATTAATATTGTAAATAATAAATATTTATATTTTGAATGTTTTTACTTTTGTTTAGTCAAAATCATTAGCAATGATTGGATTCTATTTTTAGATTTTAGAGATATTGACATAGTTAATATTGATAACCTTAAAAGCAGTCAGATTAAAATTTATTTAAATAATTTGGATACCAATTGCTATAAATAATTGCTTAATAAATAAAATACCCGGTATTTAGAGTCTCAAATAACGAAAACACTTTTAAAAAATCTGGTGTGACTGGTTGCACAGCACACAACTTTCTCTTACTGAAGATAAGAGAAAGTTGTGTTCTGTGTTTTTCACTCCAGCTTTTTTGTGTCGACATATATTTAGGTTCCAAGAGTATGGTACATTTGAATTCAAGTTGTGAAATTTATAAACATTGGAAAATATTTATATTCAGTTACCATGGCAATCATTTCTCCTATCTTTCCTATGAAGTTCAAAAGTAAAGTGGCCCTCGGGGCTTGGTGTAGAGGTTAGCGTGCTAACCTCGTATACCAAACGTCGCGGGTTCGGACCCCAGGCAGTCCGAAGATTTTATTTAAGCCACTTGGATACCAAATGGCTTAAATAAGAATGTCTGGACCCCTAATAAATATATATTATATAAATACGAGTATCGTTTAAAGTCTTAAATGGCCTAAGTTGTCGAAAAGACTGTGTGAATGAGAAAAAAGTGTGAGTGTTTAAAAAAAAAAAAAAAAAAAAGTAAAGTGTGCCTCAAAAGATTTCAAACCTCAACACCAACTTCTTCTCGAATAACCAAAAATTCATTAAACCAAATAAATGGTCTTTGAAGACTCTAAACTTATTGCTAAACAACCCAACTAATGCCCACGGGGCTTGGAGTAGTTGGTAGCTCGCCTACCTTCTATACCGAACGTCGCGGGTTCGGACCCCAGGCAGTCCGATAATTTTATTCAAGGCATTTGGATACCAAATGGCTTAAATAGAAATGCCTGGGCCTCAAATAGATTTATTAAAACATACGAGTATCGTAAAAAGCCTAAGTTGCCGAAAAGACTGTGTGAATGAGAAAAAAGTGTGAATGTTTTTTATAAAAAAAAAAAAAAAAAAAAAAAAAAACAACTAATCTAATTCTAAAAGGAACCCGGAACCCATAACACAATTGTAAAAGTGTGTTTGTGCTAAAATTTCAAATTGTTGAAATAGAGAGAGAAAAGAATGGTCAAAAAGACCACACCACAGGTCACTCAGATATAATTCCAATAATCATCAAAATTTTAAAATCAAATTTTTTAATACACACAAAATCCATATACTGTATAGGCTATATGAAGAAAATTAAAATTTTCTGCGATAATTTATTTTTCTTTTTATCAACGATTTTTCTCTGCTTATTAATTTATGTGTTAGAGGTCAGGGGTTCGTATTAAATAAACTTAAAAGTTTAAGTGGAGCAATGAATAAATCAATTGCTCGATTACACTGCAATTTGCAAAATTTCAATATGTAGAAATGAAAAAAGGGCGAGGATAAATTAATTATGGGATTGATACCAACTTCTCCACATTAAAATAAAAACTTTTAATTAAAAGTTTAAATAATGATGTGAATAAATTTAAATTCTCTTAAATTAACATCATTTCTCTTTCCTTTATGTTCACAAGTAAATTAGTTTAAAATTCTTCCTTTTTCTTGTACATTTCATTTATTTTTCCTCTTCTTGACTTTGTTATATGTCTATATCACTCTATTGTTTTCTATTTATACCTTGTTTGAAATGTTTTTTTTGTTTTATCTTATTATACCTGTGACTAAAATTTCTCAGCAATAATTTAAACAGAAAGATAATATCATTCGTCAAACACTTTTTTTCGTTCTTCTTCCTTACAAGAGCGAATTCGTAAAATAACCATTTAAAAAGTGAAATGAGATTGCAAAAAAGAAATGAATTTTATTTTAACGGTAATATGCAGGGGAGATGTAATTAATAGAGCCATTCAAAATCATCTTTGAAATAAATATGAATAAAAAAAAGCCGGTTCTTTGGTCGAATGATTAAAAAATAGAAATGCAATCTTATGTCCTGCCATGTTTATATAACAATTCACAAATGATTATTTAGAAAAAAATAAAATTATACTTAAAATGATAAAACAATTTTCAGAGGAAAAGGCGTTATTTTTTAGTAAAAATAATGACTTATGTATAATGACTTATATACAAGATTTATTAAGTTTATCTACCCTCAATTTATTAAATTTTATTTTCGAAATTCCGAAATACCTTAAAGGGATTTGTCATGTCTACTTTCGATTTTTGGAGACTAATTTATTTTAATGATATATGAATGTAGATGGCTAGATGAGAGAAGCAGAGCGAAGAAAAAATAAAAAATCTAGTGTGACTGGTCGCACCAGATTTTTTTATATTTAGTTTCCGACAGTACGGTACATTTGAATTCAAGATGTAAATTTTTTTTTTTTTTAAACATTCATACTTTTTTCTCATTCACACTCACATTCATACAGTCTTTTCGGCAACTTAGGCCATTTAAGACTTTGACGATAACCGTTATGAATATATATTATTTGGGGTCCAGGCAATCTTATTTAGGTCATATAGTATCCAAATGGCTTAAATAAAATCATCGGACTTCCTGGGGTCCGAACCCGCAACGTTTGGTATAAGAGGTTAGCACGCTAACCTATACTTCAAGCCCCGAGGGCGATGTAAAAGTTTTTTTTTTTTTTTTTTTTTTTATAAAAAAACATTCACACTTTTTTCTCATTCACACTCACACTCACACACACATTCATACAGTCTTTTCGGCAACTTAGGCCATATAAGACTTTGACGATAACCGTTGTAATTAATATATATATTGTGGGTTCAGGCATTTCTGATGTAAAAGTTATAAGTATGGGAAAGTATTTATATTTTGTTACCATGGCAACCATTTTTCCTATCTTTCCTATGAAAGTGGTCTTCAAAAGATTTCAAGAGCCAAATGAGAATATACATTTGAAAGAGCAAATAAAATAATTGATTGTTGAATTTTTACTAAAATCTTTGGAGCAAATTTTGAGAAAATCGAAAAAAAGTAAAAAAGTACATTAATAAAGTACTAGTGCTTTTTGGCCGATTTTGTTTAAAAGCTTATTTTCACTCTCCAGGGGGGAGTATCTAACTTTAATATAAAATTTCATCCTACTAGCTCAATCCCTTCATGCTTAAAATTGAACACACACACACACACACACGACAGACCATGTTGCGACAACCACTTTTTTGGATTCAGGGGACCTCAAAACGAGAATATCATTCAAAATCTCAACATCGAATTTTCGAATTTTTGTCATGAATTCAATAGGGTACTGTCTCTATATATATTACAATTATAGGTAAGAGAAAGTAAAAATTTACAGTATGAGGCTAATGTGGAATTGAAGTTGCCAGACAATTTGCGTTCGACTTACCGCAAAAATCAACATTGCTAAAATTTTCTACTAGGGTGAAATAGTGGGATATAATTTTATCTTCAATTACATACACAATGGGCTCTACTCAATTTCTGATATATTGGACTAGAAACTTGTCCCTGAAATTATTTAACCTAGAGTTGAATTATCACTGATAGTAAGAACACCTTGATATCATTATTATTTCTTGTATGAACAATATTTTTAAATAAAAAAACAAGTTTTCTCTTAAAAGTATAAAATTGATTGAAGAGATGAAGTGGCTGTTATATTTGACAATAAGAGGATACAGGAGCAAGCAGCCAGGTAGTTAGTCTCCACGAAATGAAACTCTCTATTGAAATTCCTCAACAGAGAGTTTCATTTCGTGGAGACTAACTACCTGGCTGCTTGCTCCTGTATCCTCTTATTGTATAAAATTGATGTAATATAAAATAAATATTTATAATAATTTTCTTCCCCTTGGTTATCTCCCAACACAAGGACATATTGTTGTCTATCCTTGACGTTGGTATTTTTCAAAATCCTTGATTCAGACAATGTCATCTTTGCTTGGTTTGTTTTTCTATCCCTCTTTATAAATAATTCTTTACTGACTATAATTAGCATAAAATTTTATGAGCAGTTAAAAACATTGAAAGTTTTGCCTTATTAAAACAATGATTTCATGCAAATAAAGATATCCAAAATCTCAAGGTCCTATGCAAATATGCATATAAAACCTTTAGTTTAATTAAAATATTGATGAAAGAAGAATCATCAGAAATGTGTATGTTTAATGAGAGGTTTTTTTGTTTACAATTTCGAAGGAAAAATAGGAAGATTTTTTTAAATAAAATTTGCCTTTGATTTCAATGCTTTTTACCCCCCCCCCCCCCCCTGGCGCTTTTTTTCTTGAATCCGATAAATCCAATTAGGTTTTAGATAATGTCATTCTTTATCTCTATATATTTAGGGATGAGTGAGTGCAAAAGGTAATCAGGTGAATTATTTTCTTATTCAAATAAAAGATGAAACTCAAACAATAATTTACAATTTTTCGACAACTCGTATATTTATTTAAATTAATTGTATCCAATATGACTCGAATAAATTCTATTGCTTGGGGAGGAAAGCGAACCACATCAGATCAAGTAACTAGAGTTTACTCCTGCTCTAACAGGAGCAGTTTAAATTAATTGATAGGAATTATTTAATCGTTCTACACTGAAACAAGTTCTTGTCTCTGTTCCAAGAGGCACAAAATATTTCTTAAATAATAAAGATATATAATTTATATATTAACAATATCAATACGAGCCACTGGATATACGTAGATATTTACAATTACTCGTCAAAAGTCTTAAATCAAATTTAATTAATATCCATTAAGTCAGTTTGGAATATTCTGATGGATAATAATATCCACTTAATTCGTTTATAGTTTGTAAAAAAAAAACGCATAAAAAGTGAATACATTCATTAGTGAATTGAAATTTTGCGAGTGTCATCAAGTTTCAAAGTTAATGAGCCGCGTGTAGTGATAAATTCAGTGGCGAGGAGTAGCATCAGTAGTGAGAGCTGGCAACCACGTTATCCCTATGGCCAGTCTGTACTAACGGACGATGAAAGAATGGCCTCGGGCGGGGCCGGAAAATCTGCCAACTTCGACTTTGAAACCTATACTACCTCTACCAATTGCCCCAGTACAGTCCCAGGTCGGTGGCCCCTCACTCATTAGTGGACCACAACAGACTCTATGGGTCTTGGTCTTGCGCAAGTATCTTTTTCTCTACCTATCTCTTTTCAAGGAATCGCGTAATTTTCAAAAGGATTATTACAATTAAAGACTACTACTAGCTTAACAAAATATCGATACTTGGAAATTAAAAGGTCGTAAAGGACAAAATTTTTCAGGAGAGCCAAAAAACAAACATATTTCCTATCCTTTACGATGTTTTAATTTCCAAGTATCGATCTTTACTTTTTAAACAATGATTCTATTTGAAGAAACTAAGATACCATATTCCCACACACTTATACGCAGAGAGAGAAAGGTAATTCCAATAAATGCTTTTTTTACTAGAGAGGTTTAAATAGTCTAATGGCAAGAAAATAAAAAGTAAAAAAAAGTATTAGGTCGAGACAGGGGCGTATTTAAGGGGGGGGGGGGGGCGAGGGGGCCCGGGCCCACCCCGAAATTTCCCAAACACATATACATATATAGGGATATACAGACATCAGCGCAACAAATTTTTCCCCAGGATGGACAACTTTGGTTCCGCAATAGAAAAAATGTTCCTCAAAAAATTTCGTGTGAAAAAAAGTATAGTTTCTTAAAAAAAAATTTTTGAGTTCGGGCCCCCCCCCCCCCGAAAAAAATTTCTATATACGCCCCTGCGTCGAGAATTATCAAAATCTTGAGATTTACTTTTTTGGTTAATATATCAATGGTTAAGATTTAAATTATTTTTTCTACATAATTATGAATTAAATATTTGACAATTCACCTTTGAAAAGGAACATGCAACAAGAAAAAATAACAGGAAGAGAGTGATAAAAATCAAAAATATTTGAAAAGATGTTAAAAGAAAAAAATATTTTTTTTTAACTTTAAGTTAAAACGTTTTAAACGAGATTTAAGAAAAAGGCTAATAAAATATGGTTAGGTGAATGAATTAAGAATCACCTTGAATTTTATATGTACGCTATTATTAATAAATCCTCAGTGATTTTTTATCAAAATTGGAATATCTTATGCTTCCATTTTCCAGCCTTTAGTGGCTTATTAAATATTGACGTGACCGCGAAAAGAAACAAATCGGCACGTCGCTTAATGGGGTAGGGGGGTGAGATTGGCATATAGGTAAATCCTTAACTAGGTTAATTTCTGGTTGTCATCCACGAACTCACAAGATGTAAATCTCTGAGTGTCTTCCATTTAAATAATTTCCTTATCAATTTAAAATAGAGGTCTACATTTTGCCTATAAATAAATATATTTCATACGTCAATCTGCGCCCCTAAATGTAATAAGTTTTTCTTAATAGCTATAAATTTTTAATTGGTGTTAAATTTTGTATTTAATATTTTTCATATTCAACACCTTGCTACAAAGATATTTAGCATGAATCCTCTTATTTTTTTAACAGTCAGTCAGCACGCAGGCTCAAAATACGTGAAAAGCCTTCGTTTTGATGTTCATACTTATATCTATAATAGAATACATACAAATAAATTTGCAAGAAAAAATGTATAATGTTTAAAGGAAAAAAAAAAATGGTCAATTTTTTTTGTTAGTTTAACTTCATTTTTAATCATTTGGTGGGTTTGAATCGTGAGGAGCTTCAGGTGCTTTTTGTCAGGTGAGTTCGCACGTGCGGTCCTTTTATCTTTGCCAAATTGGTCACATCTTAAGTGAAAAAAATATTAACGTAATTCTTTCTATTTGCCTCCAATTTCATTGGCAACTAAACATCCAAATTTTTTTTTCTTTATCTCAACCTCTCCATTAAATCGCATTTCAAAGCACCGTTTGCTTAAAATTATCTTTCAATAGATTTTTTTTTTAAGTAATCGCATGCGCCAACTTTTTCAAATAAATAAAGTATAAAAAAAAATTATAATTAGAACTATTAATAATTACATAGATATATTACACAATCACGAGTAGAGTTAAGCACACGTGTTTAAAAACCCGTTATTATAATAGACTAGCAATATTCGAAATAAAGTTATCTTAACAATAATATTTGCATTATGTTATCTTGATTATAGTTTACACATTGTGCAAATTACAAAAAGGTATTGCTTAAATATGTTAATTTTTTCTTTATTTAAACTATTATTTTGTTACTTGGGTTCATTCAAGTGTATAGTAAGCAGTTAAGGAGGGGAGAATACATTTGTTACTTTTGCTGACAATAGGGAGAGAAGAGGGGGAGTTAATAAGTAAATTACGTTCGCATTTCAAAAGGTAAATTGGTGAAAAAAATATATTTCCTAAAAAAAAATAGTAAAAAAAAAATCCTTCGCCCAAAAAAATTAAACGCCCCCCTCCCAAAGGGATTTCGGGACCCGAACAGTTTTCCTGGATTCTTCATAACGCCCTCTGTAATGTAAATAGAAAACTTTTTCAAAAATCTAACAGGAAGTTGGTCAAACAGAGCACGACAGACGGATAGACAGAGAGACGGACATTCTGCAATTATATATATAGAGATTATTAAATCCACTATAAATGATTAAATTATATCTAATTATATTATTAATCATATATTGACGACCTTCTAAGAAAATTACAATAATGATGATTTAAAAAGTTGACGCATCGATGAATTCATAAGAATGACTCTGACAAATTTTTTGTTAAGACCAAAAGGTCTTTGCCAACAACCAGAGGCCTTGGTTCAAATACTGGATTATATACTCAACCCTTGTTTATACACCTTTAAATCTTTCTTCACGATTTGTAAATTACTATAGTTGAGCAATCGAATCAATTTCCATTTGTATTTGTATTGGGAAAACCTTGGCCAAGCCTGAGAAATAATATCCCTACAATTTTATTCAATTTGATGCTTATATATAAGAAAAGTATTTTTTGTTGGGTTATAAAAAGTTTAAAAATGTGAGAAAATCGAATTAAAATACTTGTAATTTAAAGTATTAATATAAAAAATTGAAAAAAACTGAAAAAGTACATCAGTAAAGTACTAGTATTTTTTGGCCGATTTTGATCAAAAGCTTATTTTCACGCCTCAGGAGAGGTGCCTAACTTGAATATAAAATTTCAACCACCTAGTTCAATTCCTTCATGCTTTAAATTGAACACACACAGACACACTAGAGAGATAGACCATTTTTGGACCACTTTTTTGGACTCATGGGACCTCAAAACGTGAATGTCCATCAAAATCTCGACATCGAATTTTTGACATGTAACCCAATACTTTCTCTCTATATATATATTCATATACCGGGTATAAGTAAGAGAAAAGTAAAAATACAAAAAATAATTTACCATTTTGTTAAACCTTTCAATATCTATAAAATATTATTTATTACTCGTTAAAAATATAGGTACTTTATAGTTTTATTATGCATTTTATCAGCATAAAAAAGCAAATATTTTTGACTTAATCGATATTCCCTTTTCCTGTTGCCATGATATTTAAAACCTGTCTTGATCATGTTTTTTTTTTCAACTCGAAACATGCCTAATTTCTACTTGCATTCATTTAATAGATATCATAGAGACAGATAAACGGCTTCAATTATACGGACGAATTAAATCTTGAGGAAGAGATTAAATTTTTTATCTAAAATTGTTATGATAAATAATCAAATTGTAAAATAGATAATTAGTTTTTAACTAAAAATTCTCTAATAAAAATTATCTTAAGAATTTAGGAACGAGAGATTGAAACTTTTTTTTAATTTATCATTTTATCTTTTTTTACTTTCTCTTACCTCTATATATGTTAATATATAGAGAAAGTATTGGATTCATGTCAAAAATTCGATATCGAGATTTTGATGGATATACACGTTTTGAGGTCCCCTGAATCCAAAAAAGTGGTTTTCGCGACATGGTCTGTCTGTGTGTCTGTGTGTGTTCAATTTTAAACATGAAGGAATTGAGCTAAGAGGCTGAAATTTTTTATTTAAGTTAAACACCCACCGGGACAGGGAAAATAAGCTTTTAATCAAAATCGGCCAAAGAGTACTAGTACTTTACTGATGTACTTTTTCAGTTTTTTTCGATTTTCTCAAAATTCGCTTGTAACGATTTTGATTAAAATTCAAAAATCAATTATTTTTTAAATGCTCTTTCAAATTGTTATTCTCATTTTGCTCTCAAAATTGTTTGAAGCACACTTTACTCTTGTACTTCATAGAGAAGATCACCAGATTTTTTTTAATTGAGATTTTATACCCCATTAAAAATATAAGATTTGAGTTAGATTCAAAATTCAAACCTTTACGTTGTTTCATGAGTTAGAAGGTTCTTTTAAAAATTTTAATTTTTTAAATTAATACTCTTAAGAACTAGACCAACACGGTTTCAGACAGACCCCCTACTCTATGAGGATATTTTCTAAACATCGGGATGTCTAAAATAGTCACTATTACACCTAACTAAAGGAGCGTTAACCCTGAGGGGCAGGTCTCCTTTAGGTTAAAAAATGTTTAAAAGAAAGCCTACGGTCGAAACTTTAAAATGCCTTAAGAGGCTTATTATATGAATTTTTTTGGCAATAGAGCCAGAAAAAATGCAAGGCTTATGGACCCAAATTTATTTTATTTCATTATAAGCCCTAGACCGACATTTTCCTCTCTTTGGACCATCTAAGTTGAACCAAATGCCCTCCAACCAATTGGCCCTGCATATGGCCTAGATATGAAGGCGAAATAACAATCAGCAATAAATTAGTTGCGAGTCTTGCATTTTTTTTGCCTCCAGTTTAATTCTCCAAAGAAAAAAGCAAAGTAACACGTTCACTTTTTGTCAAATCTTTCTGACTAGACAAACATGATGTCAATTAAATTTGGTCACTTGTACGCTGAGTCACCATTATTATCAACTCACGAGGTTTCTTCAAGCTCCTTCAATACGTATAATAGACGAACAAAATAAAAAAAGTTTAATAATGCGTTTAGATTCAGACAAGATATTTAATATTTAAAGACAAATCGCCTCTTCTTTAAGGCTCCTATTTTACAATTAAAAGAAAGTTTACATCCTGGTCAATAAATAAAATCTTATAAACATGTTCTTTAAAGATAGGCCTATAATGGATAAAATAATCACAAGGTATATGAGACTTGAAACAGGTAATAAATAACAGATTAAAAATTCTTGGGATTTGCAAAAAACAAAAATAAATCTTTCTTTAAAAAAATGCATTTAAAAATAAAAGATTTTGATTAGAAAAGAGGAAAAATATTCTTTATATGTCACTTCTACTTGATTCAACTCAATTGATAAGTTGAACCATAAGTTTGAGATTTACAATAAATTAAATTTGAGATTTATATTGATAGTAGACAAGGGCATTTCCAGAGGAGTTTCTCGGGGGGGGGGGGGGGGATAATCTGGTGTGACTGGTCGCACAGCACACAATCTTTTCGTAATTTCAGTAATTTAAAGGCGCATTCTGTACTTATTTGCCAGAATATAAATACAAATCAAATTTTTAAGTATTAATATTTAAAATTTTACATTAAAAATAAATTTGTTTGCGAAAAAAAGTTTTTTTTTTTCAAATTTCGGGGGGGGGGGTGATTACCCTTTTTCCCCCATGTATCCGCCCTTGATAGGAGACACTATCCCCTGGCCTCCAACAATAGAACTCCAGCCAAACCGAGATCTACAGATAATGATAGAATGAATCTTATAAAATTGTCTTGACAAAGTTAGGAAGATTCGGTCAAAATGCCAACAATTTATGTATAAATTTTGCAATTTTATTTGATTATCTTCTATCCCCCATCCTATTCGATATAACGCCTTTATTTAAATTCATAAAAGATAGATGGATATTAAAAATATATTAAATGGGAATCTAATGATAGTTTTTTCTCAAAAATTATCTTCTTTTAATTTACAATTTAATAAATTATCAAAGAAAAAAATAAATATAAAATAAAATGATAGCTTACATCATCAATAGTAAGCCTTGAGGTGTAAAGAATGGCCTTTATTTTTTTTTCTCTCCAAATGTGATAATGACTCCTAATGATAGATGATATCATAACAGCGATCCGATATTATAATTGAGCTTTTTGACCAAATAAATACTTGGTAGATCGAAAGGGCTTAAATTGAAAGGAAGACGAGACGAGCCAAAAGGCTTTTGAAAAGTCAATTCTATTATTATTTTCCTTTATGAAACACTATTTGAGGTATAAATGGTTTAGAAATTGTCGTTCTATTCCTTCTAACTAGTTATACGCTTTAAACAATTGAATCATTATTGAACTTATAGCTTATAGGCATTCATTAATTGATGAAGTAATTAATAGATTTCTTCGATGCTCATTAAGCTAAGATTCAATTAAATTGACAGGTTATTTAATAAAGATGATCTCATTAAGGAAAGTCTTCGGTGAAAATTGAGAATATAGACTATATGTAAAAACTAGTCGCACAACACAGAACTCTTACCTTCGGTAATCGAAAGTTGTGTTCTGTGCTTGTCACACCAGATTTTTTGTGCCGAGATATATTTAGTTCTCGCAGATGTAAAAGAATTCAAGATATAAAATTTACAAACAGAAAAATATTTATATTTTGTTGCCATGGCAACCATTTCTCCTATGAAGTACAAGAGTAAAGTGTGCTCAACAATTTTGAAGGTAAAATGAGAATATACATTTGAAAGAGCATCTAACAAATAATTGATTTTTGAATTTTAATCAAAATCATTAGAGCGAATTTTGGGAAAATCAAAAAAAAAACAACTGAAAAAGTACATCAGTAAAGTACTAGTACTCTTTGGCCGATTTTGTTTAAAAGCTTATTTTAACGCCTCAGAAGGGTGCCTAACTTAAATATAAAATTTAAACCTCGTATCTCAATTCCTTCATGCTTGTAGATAGACAGACCATATCGGAAAAACCACTTTTTTGGATTCAGGGGACCTCAAAACGTGTGTATCCATCAAAATCTCGAAATCGAATTTTTGACATGAATCCAATACTTTCTCTCTATATATATAATACAGTATATACATAGGTAAGAGAAAGAAAAAATGGTGTGATAAGACGCGGTCAGTCAGTATCAAGCACTTAACTAGATGACAAATAGGCCTACATTTCAAAGATCTTCTAAAAAAAAATAATCTCAATACTTTCTCTCTATACCGAATGTTAAATATAAATGTAAGAGAAAGTAATAATTCATAGCTTATATTTTGTGGCAAGCAATAAAGGTAGTTTGTTTAAATATCAAATTTTAGCTTCAAATTTTTTCGGTTTTAGATATTTTGTTCACAGACATATTATTTTGGCCCACTTTTTTGACTGAGGGAACTTCAAAAACGGGTATTTTCGTTGAATTTTTGGCAAACGCCATACTTTCCTTAAACAATATCTAAATTATTTAGATAAGAGAGGTCTCATAATTTATTATTTAAAAAAATTTAAATAAATGATTTTTTAATGTCTAAAAGATGACCGACACGACAACCCAATAAATGAAATAAAATAAACTTTCTTTCTCCATATTCAATTCTCCAGCATCATGTCTTCTAGCCACAACATTAAATTTAGTAATTTATTATCGTTGGTTCTCTTCTTTGTAGATTTCAGACGATTCATTGAACCCAGCGAGAAAAATTATTTAACCATTTATCAATTTCATAAATGATAATTCATTGTGTAATACATATTCAACCTTATTTAAAAAAAAAATTGAAAGAAGCTATTGCTTGAAAAAAGTTTGTCATTGCATGGCAATGGAGGGGCATCCTATAACTTACTTATAAATGAGGATAAATAAATATTCTCTGAACTCGTCACGGGAATTTGTTTGCTTGAAAGGATACTTATTAAAATAAATATTTTATTAACATTAGTGGATTAAAAGATATTTAAATATTTATCTTAAAAGTATAACAATGAAAGGTCAGTCATGAAGAAATCCGCAACTCTAAGGCTTTTGAATCGTCATCATTAGAGTTAACGAAAGTTAATTGAAATTTATTAAATCAATTTTCATAAATTCATACCAAATTGTAATAATAAAATTATGATTGAATTAAAATTAATAAAGAATGATGTAGTTAACACCTTGAGAAAAAGACCTTGTCCTTAATGTATTGGCTACTTTTGGTGTTAACTCGTTGTTTATTCTTTCCCTAAATGACTCACTATAAAAAAAAATATTTTAATTTTAGCCATTATTAAATTATTAATTCGCTATTTAAGTTGCTTATCTAATCGACTTCAATATCTTCCTATTGGCTTCTCGACTATTTTTTTTTTTTTTTTAAATTAAATGTTCATGGACTTGTCTGGAATTTCAAAATAATATCTCAGGATAGAGAAGATATTCTATTGTCTAGACCTAGTCTTAATGGAGCCACTTTCAATATATGGTATAAAAATAAAATTATTAATGGTTAATCATCAAGAATGTGTTTAATATCTAGCTAGATGCAAGTTGTTTGTTTTCATGGAGAAGTTTGAATGTTAATTGAAAATAGAAAGAGAATCTTAGATTATATTCATTTTTAAATATTGAATAGAAGATAATCTATGAAAAACCTGATGAATAAATGAAGCAAAAATAAATGCTCGAACTAAGCCGAGCGCACAACTTTGCCCACCCAGTAGATATTAAAAAGTTTAATTAATATATCTAAGAAATTTTAATTAGTCAAAGAGGTGCGGATTTCTAACAGTATTCTCATTTTAATTCTTTTAATTTATTCACTAAAGACTTTGGGAAAAAAATTAGATTGAGTAGAAAGTATTGGTTTCAAGTCAAAAATTCGATGTCGAAATTTTGATGGATATATACGTTTTGAGGTCCTCTGAGACAAAAAAAGTGGTTTTCGCGGTTGTCTGTCTGTGTGTCTGGGTTCAATTTAAAGCATGAAGGAATTGAGTAAGGATGTTGAAATTTTATATTTAAGTTAGTCACCCCTCTAGGGCGTGAAAATAAGCTTTTAATCAAAATCGGCCAAAAATACTTTACTGATGTACTTTTTCACTTTTAAAAAAGAAGGGGGGGCGGGCATTCGTAGGGGCTTCCTCCCTGCCTGCCCCCCCCCTTTTTATTTTTTAAATACAAACACCCCCTTCCCTTGGTTTCCTTTTTTTCCATTTTTTTGATTTTCTCAAAATTCGCTCCGTTTTTTTTTTTTTTTTTTTAATTTCAAAAATCAATTATTTTTTAGATGCTCTTTAAAATGTATATTCTCATTTTGCCATTGAAATCTTCTGAAGACCTCTTTACTCTTATACTTCATAGAAAAGATGGGAGAAATGGTTGCCATGGTAGCAAAATATAAATATTTTCCCATACTTATAAATTTTACATCTGAATTCAAATATATCGGCGGAAACTAAATATATGTCGACACGAAAAATCTGGTGTGACAAGCACAGAACACCAACTTTCGATTACCGAAGGGTAAGAGAAAATTGTGTGCTGTACGACAGTCACACCAGATTTTTTTTTTATTTATTAATATTTAGCCTTTGGATTTTAAAATGATTATTTTTTAAATTCTAGCAAATGATATTTATATTTCTTAGTAGGAGTAGGAGGAGTTAGGTTATTTACTCATTTACAAGCGTAAAATCTTTGTAAGAAAATTTGCTAATTTATCACTAGTTAGATAGTCAAACACATGCAACGTCGTTAGTCTCTTATCTAACTAAATATTCTTTTTTCAGAAGCTTAAAAAGAAATGTAATCTCCGAACGATCATACGATCGCACGATGAATAGTTCGATAGTTATCGAGCAATGTGCGAGAATAAACGTGGGATGGAGAAGGGGGAGTCAAGTTAGGAGTTATAGCCTCTTGTTCATCTGAGTCATTGGCTTGGCTATACTTCTACGAAGGACTCCACCTCTGAGTGAAGTTCCCAAGAACTTCGACACTTTTGCGGATCTTCCGCCTCACTCGCCAACTGAAGAAACATTGAACTCAGCGAAAATCATTCTTTTCCATTTTGTCATTCTAATTTGTTTACGTAGGTTTGTTTGTTTGGCGTGGAGGGGAGGGAAGACGACAACCAAATGGGAATTTGTCTTTAGAATCGTTCATTCTTTCAGGAATATAAATAACCAACGGAGGCCACGCTCTCAATGATTCTTTTGAAATCGGATTCGATTCTATCCCTTTCTAATGTTAACTTTTATTATAAAAGAATAAAGAATTTTTTTTCGCAATACAGGAATATAAATTTCATTTTAATATAGACCTATTTATTTGTTAACTGAGAAAGCATGATTACATTCTGCCATATTAACGAAATGAGAAACAAATCGGACTGTCGCACAGCATAATATTAAATTAGGGGAAAGACTGACATAAAGAGGAAAAATGTCAGCCTTACCTCGAGGTAATTCATAGTCGATATCCACGTAGTCAGGTGTGAGCCTCTGAGTAACTATTCAAAAATTGCATAGAACTCTTGAAAACAGTAGAGTCTTGCCAATCTGGCATAAACGGGACCGGTCCTATGCCGGATTCTGAAAATGCCGGATTACCCGAGACATTTAATTGCAAAATTTATGCTTTTACGAGAAGCCGGAGTATCGAAGTACAGATTAGCGAAATTCTACTGAACTAAGTTTTTATAATTAATAGACGACTAAAGTAATTCTCAAATGCCTCATTAGGAATAAACACAAGTTTTAATTTGGTTCAAAATTTAATTCTTGTGAATTTCAGATAAACGTGTAAAAATTTTATTAATAATGTTTTTTTTTTTTTTTTTAAACATTCACACTTTTTTCTCATTCACACTCACATTCACACACACATTCATGCAGTCTTTTCGGCAACTTAGGCCATTTAAGACTTTGACGATAACCGTTGTAATTAATAAATCAATTTGGGGTTCAGGCATTTCTATTTAAGCCATCTGGTATCCAAATGGCTTAAATAAAATCATCGGACTGCCTGGGTCCGAACCCGCGACGTTTGGTATAGGAGGAGGCGCGCTACTTACTACCCAAACCCGGGCATTAAATGTTGATTGTATCGGAAATCTTTTTAAGTTATACCATTGAAGAATTCAGAGATAAAACTTAAGAAACTTGAACATTTAAATTTCAAAAGTTTTGGTCAAGCAAGGCCATGCAAGGCTGAATCATGGATGAGTGTCCTTGGGAATATGATTGTGAAATTTAGAGCTGGTTCATTAGATGTTTAGATTGTCTCTATTTCTAAAGAGCTAGGATAAATGATAAAATAAATTTAAAGAAATAAATCAAGAATGACAAAATAATTCATAAGTATTAAAGAATACCGTTTTCTTTTTCTATTTTAATAAATGTCAAGGTTATTGTAATTTAATTACAATATAAAATGGAGAAAAATATAAACGAAGAATATATAAATATTAATGTTTATAGAAAATTATAAAAAAATTAAAATATTTTATTTCAATAATTAATTATTAAACTGCTGTGAGTATTAACTAAGTTGCGTGGAAAGGAAGGATCTATAACATTTGACACTTATACTGTCCCGAGGAAGACGCGACGGGCGCTCGAAACGTCACAAATAAATTGATTTTTATTTTCCTTCTACTCCTTTCCACCAACTTTGTATTTTATTTCAATTCTAAAAGAAAGGTAAAATTATGTAGAAACTGCAGGGAAGGTAAAAATAAAAAAAATCATTGATAAACCACAGATGATAGCAATATCAAACGAAGTCCTACAGAGATGGGGGAGGCAATGGACCCAAACTTAAACTAAATATTTTGGATTCTAACATGAAATTATAAGCTAATTATAATTCTTTCTGTTTTATCCTATATTGGCAGGGATTGTTTAAAAAATAAATTGTTAGCTTAAAAAAAAATCCCCCCCCCCCAATAAAGTAATAAAAAGAATCCCAGTACTGCACCTGAGCTAAAAATGACAAACAGTCCTTATGTTTTACCATGCATGCGTGTTAGTGTTATTTGCTGGAAGATAGGCAACCCAAATGACTGTATCACTAATTTTTCAATTATCTGCCGCGCATAGATGATGCTGCAGCCTTCTTTCTAAATATAAATCTCAAAATTCAAGAATGAAACATATGAAAAAAACTTTGTGCCTAGTAAATCAGAAATGAGGCATCGAGGCAGCAATACTTCAAAAATAAAAAAGGGCAGACAAATTGGTAACGGGAAAAACATGTATTATCTAAAGAGAAGCAGAGGAAAAAAGAGAAATAGTGAAATAACTCTAGAAAGAAAGAGAAAAGAAGGTAATTAATGTTGGGAAAGGGCTACTGAAATATGTATACGACCTACTTTTTGCTATAAATTTAGATAGGAAAAACGCGAATTTTAAAAAATATTAAGAAAATTTTCTTTAAAATTTCATTTAAGGAAAAACCTAAAGTTTTTTATTCTGATATTTTGCAGCTTGATGACTCAAGGCTCGACATTTCTGTTGTCTATCTGTGAGTAGGATGTGAAGACAAGTTGCCATAGAAGGGGTGAGAGGCCAAGAGACCTGCCCAGGGACCGAACCCACGGCACTGAGTGGGACGAACCTGAGGCTAGTCAGCCAAGTCAGGTCACAGCTCTACGTTATCATGGACATTTGACCTTTGAGTAAAGAACAGATGTCCCTTAGATGACAACAGTAGCCAATTAAAATAACTATTAATTTTTACAATCTGTCTGATTTATCCTTGAATGTTTGTCCAGGAAATAATTGCTAATTTTTAAAAGGCGGAATTCATCGATATATTCAAATTATTTTTATCAATATTTTTTAAATAAAAATAAGAAAACGCTTCCTTATTTAATTGAAAGTTCCGGGATGACCGAGCTGGAGCTCGGTAGATTTTTCTTCTGATGAAATTGGAAAAATCTTAAAAAGTATATCAGTAAAGTAGTACTCGAAGTTTTTCCAAGAAGAGACCTAGCCTAATTTGTTTCGTATGTCTCAAATAGTAAATATTTAAAATTTGAAAGAAATCGTTAAAGCGAATTAACAGAAAAGTGAAAAAACTAAAAAAGTACATCAGTAAAGTAGGCCTACTAGTACTCAAGAGTTCCCAAAGAAGTGATTTAACTTAATTTGTTTTCTGGTCCTCGGGGCTAGCGTGCTAATTTGGATACCAAATGGGCTTAAATAGTAAATATTTAAAATTTGAAAAGAAATCAGTAAAGGGAATTCCGAGAAAAATGGAAAAAACTAAAAAAGTACATCAGTAAAGTACTAGTATCCGAACATTTCCAAAGATGAGACATAGTGCAATTTCACATTGGTGCTAGAAATAGTATATATTTAAAATTTGAAAAAAAAAAATCGTTAGAGTCGTTTTCGAGAACTGATGTGCTTACAGCCTCACAAAAATTATTCAACAACTTAAATTATATGCTCGATTTGGGACAGATATATCACCTGCTGAGAATCCTAGTGGCGAAAGTCCGAAATTCAACAATTTGAGGCTTTTGAAAGTTTTATAAACATCTACATTTAAATAGCCGGGCAACAAATAAATAGGACAGAATCAATAGCAAATAATGGAAATATATTTTCGCCACTTTGGAACTCAAAAGAGAAGACGTTTTAACAATGTTTGGTAGGCCTAACCCAAAAATTTAATTTTCGGACTTTCGCCACTAGGATTCTCAGCTGAAAATATGAAACCTAAATGAAAAAAAAAAACTTTTTCTTTAATTGTATGGCTGTGAGACAGGGCCATTCAAATTATTAGAGTTGTTTATATTAAAACCTAAAAGGTTTGTACCATTTCCGGTAAGTTGAAACCTTGCTTAAATATCAAATATGACCCTCAGATGATTTTTTATTTCTCCATTATTTTTCGAAAATAGGCTTTATGATCTCAGGACTTCAAAAGCGTTTATTTGTCCTGAAATATTTTTTTGCGATTGCGATTTCTTATTATGATAAAGTTATAATATTAGTAACAATTAATTAATTAATTACTATTTTAAGTAGTCTATATACTATATCCAAAAGATATTTATAATTATATTTTTGTAACTTATATTTAATAATTTACAACCATAACATAAACAGCGTTTTAAAGGTAGCAGTTTCCATTTAGAAAAATAATCAAATTAAAAAAAATACCTTAATGATTGTTTTTTCTTTTTGAAATTCCTTTTTTAAATACCTTAACAAATTAATGGTTTAATTTCTTTGGCCAACTTTTATAGGTATTTTTAAAATGAAATGTTCCAGTGGCTGTAATTAACTTTTGTTTAAGGTTGATTCGTGCTTCGTTCGGTACTTGCCGAGAAACCGGGAGACCCAAAATCACTTTCACTGCACGATCTTTCACGATTAGGTAATTCTTGCATCAGAACCAGACATTATGAATTTCAAAATAAATTTAAATGGCAGAATCTTATGGATATTATTATAAATTCTGTTCTTTCAGTTTTAAAGTAAGATTTTTATAGAGGAGCGGTTTACATGGGTGGCGCCAAAGACCCCGTAATGTAGACAACCGTGCAGTACCGGAGTTCCAGGTTTGATGTTTGGGATGACTCATTTTTAAATAGAGGTCGATATCCTATTATCGGTTAAAAACAAACAAATATTTCGACTTCTTTTAATAACAATATGTTGAGTTGTGGAATATTTAAATTAAAATTGGCTTTAGATTTCGAAAAATATTTCTCGATTTTCTGGGATACTTGCAACCTCGATAACCAAACCAAAACATGTTCCGAAACAGTTTAAAATTAAATTTTTATCTTCTCCAGTTTTAAACAAGGTTTTTTTTATAATTGTGAAATGAATGATATAGTCACGTTTATTAAATTTATTTCTTTCAAAAATAATTTTATAATAATGAAGGGAATTTTTTATCCTATTAATTACTTTGATGGAAATAAAATCTTTTTATTTAATAATATTTTCCTATTAAAAAAAAATGAGAAAATTATTAAAATTTTTTTATAATCCTTTCTGTTTAAGGAATATAATAAATTCATGCCTTCAGGATATTTTTCTCTCTTTCTATCGGAGCTTAGAATGTTAAATTAAAAAAAGGTGTGCTATAATTCGTTAATTAATTGTATTAGATTATCTATACTTATTAATATAGAATAAGATATCCTTATGAACATAAAATATGGATTAAATTCATTTAACGATAATATACCGGAAATATTCAGGTTTCAATAGAGAGAGAGGAAAAAACTATGAATAAATTATTTCATACAAAAATGTTAATATTAAATACTTGTAAAAAAAAATTTTGAATTGAAAACTATTTTTTTTTTTCTAACGGCAATATAAGAAAAATTTTACATAATTTTCTCCTATCGGCGAATATTTAATAATAAAAATTTCATCCCTATTTAAATTAAAATTCTATCTTCAGGGAGTTATAAAATAATAATAGTATACTTAAATGGCCCATTTTCATTCTTCTATAATAACGCTGTTTTTTTTTTTTTTTTTTTATTGGTAAATATCAGGGAGGTAGGGAGGGATATAAGCTGCGAACATAGGCGAGGTAAGTGTCGACCGAAGTGGGAGGGTGAAGAAGCTTATCGGCCATCTTGGATTGGGCAAAACATTAGAACCTTCATTAGAGTCTGTGTAAAAAGTAACAAAATAACAAGCGAATAACTATTGAATAAATAATTAATAATATCAACTATTTATCATATAATATATAAGGTATGTTTTTATGATTATTTTGCCCTTATTTATCTTATATCGAAGTTAAATAATTAATATATTTTTAAATTTATTGACAACTCTTTTTGAGGTTAAAACTTTTATTTTTCTATTTTTTTTTTTTTTTACTATCAAATAGGTAGTTTTTTAACATTATTTATTTATTTCTATTGATTTTTTCTCATATAAAGGATTTTTTTTTTAAAGGAAGAATCATGGTTAAATTCTCGGCTTATGTTTGTTCCAAAAAAAAGTACCGATCCACAATACAAAAGCAAAAGGCAAAAATTAGAAGAGACTACAAAGAAGATAACTTTTCACTCGTAAGTGATGATTATACATGAAGTGATACATTATATGGGAATTACATAATAGGCCTAATATGTGCTAAACTTATTTTTGGGTAACTTTGTTAAATAAATACTCACATGGGAAGACAGAAAAAAATTTTGAAATTCCATTCTTTTCATTAAGAAGAATTAAGACAATTTTTTCTTGTGTAAAATAAAAGCAAATTAAAAAACATTTTTATAAGATTTTTAATTGACGATCTATTTTTTCCCATTATCCCAAACATTTCTGGCGGCATGTAGGTTTGCTGATAAGTGTGAGGAATTATTAAAGAAAAAATATATAGAAATTTTAAAAGCAATTAAACGACTGTCTTCTACTTCTACTGGAATAGAAATTTTATTAATTTATTTAATTACAGAAACTTCGAGGACGTTTGTTCCCTTCATCGGTATGATACAATACAAATTTTGATGAAAATATATATATTTAATATTAGGAACCGACCAAAGTTTCGGCCAATTTTTGTATATGAAATACAAGTTTCGGTTTCGGCTGAAAATCTTGTTTTGGTCTGACTCTATTTAATATATTTATTTTTTCCAAGGCCAATGATATGGTCATTAAGTTACTGTCTAAATTTTATAAAATTTGAACAGTTTATTATCCAACTTATTGCTGAATATTTCAATTTCCCATATTCAGATTTTATTTAATGTGCTTAATCTAAAAAAATCTTGAATCTTGAAAATCATAAAAAAGAGCTTCTAAAAGTTGTAGATATTTTAAAAAGCTTTAATTAAAAAAAAAATTTGAGTTCGATAGCTTCAAAATTGTGGCCGCAACCTTTCAAACTCAGCATCTCGAAACGCACCTTAACTCCTTGGCAATGATAAATGACACCGTATAATATCAATTATTATTTGAAATTTATTTAAACTTTTTATTTTTGAGAGATTATTATTCAATTTTTATAAGTAAAAAAACATCTCAAATAGCTTATATCACTTAATTAGGAAATTTTTGCGCTCTTAAAAATATTTACTTTTTTCTGATTTTAATATTTTTGTTAACTAAAAACCTAAAAAAATAAAGAAACTATAATTTTAAATAGTCCGTTTATTCATTTATTTATTTAGGGGGCAGTATAATATTGAAAATCTTTATTAAACTATATATAATTTTATATTGGGTTCAATGGATATTTCAATGTTTTGCCCAATCCAAGATGGCGGACGTGACGTAGCCGTGACGTAGGCGGTCGACTCTCTTCTCAGCTCAATGTCCCTCCCTACCTCCCTGGTAAATATATTCAAATTTCTTTCGCACAATTATATGTATCATTCATTTCCTTTTTTGCATAAGATGATATTTAAATCAATTGTATTTTAAATAAATAATGTACAGTATATCTACTTTTAGAGAAATGTTGGTAAGATAATTAATAAATTGGGCGGGGTTTAATTTAGTTGTCTCTATACCTTTAGGGGATACTTCTTTTTCATCTATCAATATAAATAATCAAAGCTTTGATTAAGACGAAGAAGAGATTGCAGGAAATAACGAAAGAAAAATAATGGTAATGGCCCCAAACGAAAATTATATTTTCTTCATTAATGCATATAATTATTAGATTTTTTTTTTTAGTCCTTTTCATCTTAAAATAGATAATATTGATTTTTGGCCTATAACTATAATTTATTCATTTAGGTAAAGTCGGAAATACATCAATTTTGTTTTATCATTTCTTTTTATGTTATTATTTAGATCTGTTTTTAATTCTTCATGTAGAAACCCTCCCCCCTAGACGTTACGTAACGCGTTGTTCAACCCCCCTCCCCCTTGTAACGCATGGTAACGTTTTACGAGACCCCCCCTCCCCCCAAATTGCGTTACGTAATGCTTGTACGCTCCCTAACCTCGTATACCAAAAGTCGCGGGTTCGAACCCCAGGCAGTCCGTTGATTTTATTTAAGCCATTTGGATACCAAATGGCCTAACTAGCCGAAAAGACTGTGTGAATGTGAGTGTGAATGAGAAAATAGTGTAAATGTTAAAAAAAAAAACCTACCTATCTCCACTTCATTATTATTAAAAAAAACCTACGTTCAAGGATTGTTTAAAACCGTAAGTTCGATTGCTAAAGATGGCTAATAAAATTTATGTCAAATGGATTATAATTTTTTTGTCGTATATGTATAGATATTGAGGATAATATATTTATAAATGCAAATTGGAGATGGAAATAATTCATTTCATTTGATCATAAATTTAATTAAATATTTTCATATCATTTATACGAATATGTCTAGATACTGCCACATAAATTTTAAAAGAAAAATCGAAAAAAATTAATTAATGTATTGAAGAAGTATGAAATTTCTTTTTGAAAAGAAATAAAAAAAAAGAGAAAAAAAAAGAAAAGAGAGAAAGAGAGAAGAAACTGTCTGAGAAGGCCGGATGGCGGTGAATTTTGTATGCATCCCCATGCTCAGGCTGGCTGGCAAGAAGAGGCCAAAGAAAGGGCCGAGGGCCCTACAGAGCAGGTGAATCACCCAGCTCATTTGGTTTGAGTATGCCAGCCAGAACCGCTACGCATTTAACAAAATTCACTTTTCAAAGATCTAATTCGTGGGAATCGGATTTATCTTTTAGATGCATTTTATTGGATTTGTGTCATATGGTTTTCATTCATGTATTTACAAGCTACAAAAAAAAAATTAAACTCGTAGTCACAATAAAACCGACCGAAACGACAAAGAATATTGCCCGATTTTAATCACGTGTCAAGTAAATTCGATTGTAAGTTTTTATATGAAATTCAAATTTAAGTTTCAGATATAAATATCTTACTTTCATCAACTTATATATACAATATATTGCATAAACAATTTATAGCTGAGTTGTTATATTAATAAGAGGGTAAAAATGAGAAATAACCTTAGCTGCATTTCTCATTTTTACCCTCTTATTAATATACAATATATATATATGGACCCTGTTACGCATTAGTGTGTCAAGCGCATGTTACCGAGTTTTGAGAAAATTAACATTAAAATTTTTTGTTGTCATTGGATTATATATAATTTTTTTTTTTTGTCAATTGTGCAAGTAACATTAAATATAAATTTTTTTTTAGGACATATTTCATAAAAAATACTATTAATTAGAGCATTTGAAACAATATTCCGTGCTTAACTCAATTTTTAATTTTTTGGCGCTTGACACACTAATGCATAACAGGGTCCACATATGCCTATAAATTCATTTAAATTGGTTTAGAAAAATTTGAAGCGTAGCGAGACGCTTTGTAGATGTGAAATATTAACATTTTTTTTTATTAAGGAAAGAAACAATGAAAGTAAAAAAAAAAAAATATTTTGATAAATTTCTTATTTTGTTTAGGTAAAGAGTGGGACGCGCTGAGCCGGAGAGATCCGACGAGTCACGAGGCAAATGTCGACTTGCCATTGGGACAGATTGTAAATATTTTGATTTTAAGGGATCTATCTTAATTCGCGAATCTCGATTTAAAAAAAATCCAGATTTGCTACTCAACTCAGTGTCTATTTGTTGTAGGCCCTATTAAATTTTCTATATATGTATAGGCCCTAATTACTTTTAATTCAGGAAAAATTTAATACACGATATAAGTTGAAAGCCCTATCCAAAGAAGAAATTCCTTTATACAATTTAATTAGATCTTAGATTAAATTAATTTTGAGAAAAAAATTTTACTTCGAAATTAATTGGCATCTTATTTAATTTTAAATTTAATTTCTTAAATATTTAACTTCATTAGTAGTGAAGTGAAGAGGAAATTGCTACGTTAAAAAAAAAATTAGGTAATAACATATTTCAATTGATTATAAATTTTGAAATCCCCCTCCCCCGTAGCCGAGAGTTGGTGACAAATGTCAATAATGATAGTCTTAAAGCTCCGCGGGTTCAAATCCAGTATGGAGTATGAATTTATTTAAATCATTTGGATAGCAAATGGTATATATAAGTATTCTTGAACTCCCTAATATATCGTAACTCACAACTTTCTCTTACCTTCGGTAATCGAAAGTTGTGTTCTGTGCTTATCACACCAGATTTTTTGTGTCAACATGTATTTAGTTTCTGACAGTACGGTACATTCGAATTTCAAGATGTAAAATTTATAAGTATGGGAAAATATTTATATTTTGTTACCAGGGCAACCATTTCTCCTATCTTTTCTATGTAGTACAAGAGTAAAGTGGTCTTCAGAAGATTTCAATGACAAAATGACGAATATACATTTTAAAGCGAATCTAAAAAATAATTGATTTTTGAATTTCAAAAAAAATCGTTGGAGCAAATTTAGAGAAAATCGAAAAAAACTGAAAAAGTGCATCAGTAAAGTACTAGTACTTTTTGGTCGATTTTGTTCAAAAGCTTCGTGTCACGTCCCATGAGGGTGCCTAACTTAAATATAAAATTTCAACCTCCTAGCTCTTTTCGTTCTTGAGAAATTTTGTTCACAGACAGACACACAGACAGACACCCCACCCACAAACCCACCCCCCACCCCATTCCTTCCTTTAATTAACCCCCCCCCCCCCCCCCCCCACCCCCCCCCACACCCACAGACAGACCACGTCGTGAAAACCACTTTTTTGGATTCAGGGGACCTCAAAACGTGAATATCCATCAAAATCTCGACATCGAATTTTTGACATGAATCCAATACTTTCTCTCTCTATATATTAACATATATATAGAGGTAAGAGAAAGTAAAAAACAATTTTAAATATTATCAGAAACTAAATATATCTGGATACCAAAAAATCTCTTGTGAAAGCTCATTACAGAATTTTCGATTAACGAAGGTAAGAGCAAGGTTTGTGCTGTTGTCTGTCCTCCCCCCCCCTCAGAT
Source organism: Euborellia annulipes (assembly GCA_023213315.1). Classification (NCBI taxonomy): domain Eukaryota; kingdom Metazoa; phylum Arthropoda; class Insecta; order Dermaptera; family Anisolabididae; genus Euborellia; species Euborellia annulipes. The sequence goes on along the minus strand of JAKCPI010026764.1, from coordinate 8,733 downwards.
TTTTGCAATAATATTTTTATTACCTATTCTGCGTTTTACAAGCAAAGTGATTTGGAGGTAGAGCCCTATGGTAAATATTATTTAAATGATGTTAATAATAATATTTTATAATTATGATGATTAAATTTGAAACTCCCTATAATATTAAATACAATAAAATGGCTGAGTAACTCATTAGATAAAAGGATGAATATGAACATTTCAATTCTTTTTATAGGTTCAAGTTTCTATTATAGAACAAAAAAACTGTCAGTCCCCTCTTGATAGAGAGATGAGAAAACTCAAAACGTTTGACAAGAATTGAAATGCTAAACTTTATTCAATTATTTATTGTCTCCCTTATTAGCATCTAAGAAAAAAAGAACTCTTAACGGAAAATATTTGAACTTTGTTTGCTTATGCACTATTGCCTAATGCTAATCCAAAATGATATTTCCTGTTTATTTAGAATTTACAATATATATTTATATATTAACTTCCAAAAAAGAAATTATCAGCCTTATTTCTTTTCTTAAAAATATCAATCATATTTTTTCATTGTGAATAAAATAGATATTTTATTAATTGAATTTTGATTTGAAATTATTTTTATATTATCGATTTTGATTAAAAGCTTATTTTCACACCCTAGGGGGGTGCCTAACTTAAATATAAAATTTCAACCTCCTAGCTCTTTTCGTTCTTGAGATATTTTGTTCACAGACACACACACACACAGAGACAGACAGACCATGTCGCGAAAACCACTTTTTTGGATTCAGGAGACCTCAAAACGTGTAGATCCATCAAAATCTCGACATCCAATTTTTAATATAAATCCAATACTTTCTCTCTATATATATTAACATTATAAAGGTAAGAGAAAGTAAAAAGCATATAGACCCGTCTACACTTTTCCCGAGAAGGGAGGGCTACAAATCCAAGAATGAGTTTTATTCATTTTAATAACAAAATATGCTATTATATTTGTTAGAAATTGAAATGCCCTTCTCGTTAAATGTGAGAAGATCTAATCAAATTTCGAAAGCCGACTAGATCCTCTTACATGATCTGATGATGGTCCAAACTTAGGACCTAAACGTTAGGGGAGGGGACTGAATGGGGGGGGGGAGCTGAATCTCAATAAAGAAACTACATTGGCTGCATTTTCTTGTTTTTTTTTTTCTCTCTTTCAATATATTTTTATTTTTTAAATAATTTATTTGCCCTTTTAGCCGGTTAAAAAATCGGGAGAAATAGTTTCTATTTAAATTTTTTGTAGTATCAAAATGATATAAATGAAATATTGTAATTAAAAATTGTATTATTTTGCAAGGACAGATTAAAAGGAGTAGGGGGGAGGCGCAGGGAGCGACCGCCCCCACCGAGAAATAATTGAAAAAGTTTTAAAAATTAGTCATCTAAAGAAATTATGATTTTTTTGTCTAAAATATATTTTTATATATATTTTAAACTCTCAATTCAACTCACAAATCACCTTAACGATGCTAGTATTTGAAGATATTATTTAAAAAATTTTCATCCCCCAAAGAGGTCCTCCTATAAATTGAATCTTCTAACGTCACATGCGACAAAAATTTATATAAACTGAATTGGCTACCAAACAATAATTTAAATAAATAGGGACGGGGTCTAAATGGCCATAAATGCCGAAAAAGACCTTAAACCGCCCCCACCGACAAAATCACATTAATCCGTCCCTGTTATTTTGTTTGAGAGCTTAAATAAGACTTTGGGCGACAAGATTGTGGGGGGAGGATAAAGATACACGAAAATATTTCTAGTATGTTCCACAGGGAAAATCTACCTGGTCTACAATAAGTTTCGTATAGTTTGAAATTACACTGAGTGTCAGTTACATGTGATTATTTCATTGTTTTTATAAAAGAAGAAGGAAGTCTTTAATATAAATTTTTTATGTATGAACCACGAATTTCTTTAAAAAATTTTAATTTTAATTTTAATGAAATAAACACGATGTAGAAAACTCACGGGTAGACTCAACTTTAGCATTGTACATGTACAGTGATGGCCATTATTAAAACACTTCAGTTCTCAAGGGGTATTCTATACCCCAAAGACCCCTCCCCTTCTCTACAATTTATATAAACATCAATAAAATGTATATTTTTTACTTTCTCTTACCTATGTATATATGTAATATATATATAGAGAGAAAGTATTGGATTCATGTCAAAAATTCGATGTCGAGATTTTGATGGATCTTCACGTTTTGAGTCCCCTGAATCCAAAAAAGTGGTTTTCGCGACATGGTCTGTCTGTGGGTGGGTGGTGGGTGGGTGGTGGGTGGGTGTGTGTGTGTGTTCAATTTTAAGCATGAAGGAATTGAGCTACGAGGTTGAAATTTTATATTTAAGTTAAACACCCCCGGGACCGGAAAATAAGCTTTTAATCAAAATCGGCCAAAGAGTACTAGTACTTTACTGATGTACTTTTTCAGTTTTTTCGATTTTCTCAAAATTTGCTCCAACGATTTTTTAAAATTCAAAAATCAATTATTTTTAGATGCTCTTTAAAATGTATATTCTCATTTTGCGATTGAAATCTTCTGAAGACCACTTTACTCTTGTATTTCATAGGGAAGATAGGAGAAATGGTTGCCATGGTAACAAAATATAAATATTTTCCCATACTTATAAATTTTACATCTGAATTCAAATGTCCGTACTGTCGGGAACTAAATATATTTCGACACGAAAAATCTGGTGTGACAAGCACAGTACACAACTTTCGATTACCGAAGGTAAGAGAAAGTTGTGTGCTGTGCGCCAGTCACACCAGATTTTTGTTCGAAATATATTTAGTTCCGACAGTAGGTACATTTGAATTCAGATGTAAAATTTATAAGTATGGGAAAATATTTATATTTTGTTACCATGGCAACCATTTTTCCTATCTTCCCTATGAAATACAAGAGTAAAGTGGTCTTCAGAAGATTTCAATCGCAAAATGAGAATATACATTTTAAAGAGCATCTAAAAAATAATTGATTTTTGAATTTTAAAAAAATCGTTGAGAAATTTTGAGAAAATCGAAAAAAACTGAAAAAGTACATCAGTAAAGTACTAGTACTCTTTGGCCGATTTTGATTAAAAGCTTATTTTTCCGGTCCCGGGGGGTGTTTAACTTAAATATAAAATTTCAACCTCGTAGCTCAATTCCTTCATCCTTAAAATTGAACACACACACACACACCCACCCACCCACCCACCCACCCACCCACCCACCCACAGACAGACCATGTCGCGAAAACCACTTTTTGGATTCAGGGGACCTCAAAACGTGAAGATCCATCAAAAATCTCGACATCGAATTTTTGACATGAATCCAATACTTTCTCTCTATATATATATTACATATATACATAGGTAAGAGAAAGTAAAAAATATACATTTTATTGATGTTTATATAAATTGTAGAGAAGGGGAGGGGTCTTTGGGGTATAGAATACCCCTTGAGAACTGAGTGTTTTAATAATGGCCATCACTGTACATGTACAATGCTAAAGTTGAGTCTACCCGGAGTTTTCTACATCGTGTTTTTTAAATATTATTTTTCTATAATAAAATAGGTCAATTATTAATTTAAAAAAAAAAATTAGATTGGTTAATTACTCACTTTTGGCGTTAGTAAATCCAAAGAGGGTTAAGACAAATAAAAACAAGAAGGGAGACATTATGTTGAGGTGATTGTTGGGGACCACTTATAATTGAACAAAACAAACAAAAAAACGAGGCCGGTGCTGCAGGGCACCTCAGGCACGAAGGCCGTTTGCAAGCACGTCAGAAAAGCAAGAGAAAATTGTAAGCTTCTCTCCGTAAGAGAGCTGCGCGGACACTGAATTGAAGTCTCTGAAGAGCGCAGCGAAAGAGTCTCCGAAGGGAAAGCAGATTGGCCCTGAGGCGTAGCGCGCATAGGCAGGGAGACTCAACTTCACCAAAGACCACTCACGGCCCACTCTATATCATCTGTCTATTTATATTTCTTCATTTAGAAAATCTTATAATGAAACTGGGTGAAATTTAATTATTTTCTAACAAATAAGAAGAAGAAGACGGGATACGGGCAATCCCTGGTAGTAAGATCCCGAAAAAATGCGAAATAAAGAACAATATAGTTCAAAAAAATGGAGTTAGGTTGCATTCCAACATATTATTAAATTTTTATAATTAAGAAATTGATTCTCAAATACTCTCACGTTGCATTAAACACATGCCCTTAAAAAATTATATATAGGCCTATATCGCCTGCTGAGAATCATTGTGGCGAAAGTCCAAAATTCAACAAATCGAGAAAAGGTGTTTGGAAGTTTTATAAACATATAGAAATAGTCGGGGAACAAATGAAATGAGGTTAGAATCAATAGCAAAGAATGGAAATATATTTTAGCCACTTTGTCAGAGAGAAGAAGTTTTAACAACGTTTGGCATGGGCGTAACTAGAGGCCCCCCCCTGAAGTATTGTGGCCCCTCCACCCAGGAAGCTCCCGGCTCCAAGAAAAAGTGAGAAAATATGATGGGGCCTTCCAGGCCTTCCTGAGGATGACTGGTCCCATGCCCCCCCCCCCCCATCCCCAGCCAAATTCTCTAGTTCCGCCCATGACGTTTGGTAGGCTTAACTCAAATAGGGTAAGAGAAAGTAAAATTGAATTACAACTTCATGCCTAAGCTATATAGCGCATAAAGACTACTGAAGATGGACTAATCAACCTCGTTCGAAACGTCTTCTTCGTTAGTAACTATAGGCTTTAATTTTTGCTGCACCTGTACTTGCTCTTCCTGAATCCTATTTAAGAAAAAAAAATTATTAAAGAAGAAAACTATAATATTAAAGAAATTTTCAAGAAAAATATTTTTTTTTTTTTAATTTTTTAAATCGAGAAATACTTAATTCTCAAATTAAATTAAAATCTGATTTAGATATAGCGAGTCGGGAGAAGCGCACTAATTCCACAGAACAGAATTTAATTTATACAGTATAGTATAAATATTATTAAGATTTTTTTTCCCAAAAGTGCGTTAATTTCTTTAACCAATGAATTTTAAAAATGTCAGATCCAAAATGGTTTGTAAATTGAAAGTATTTTTTTAAGTTTTATAAAAATAGGTCACCAAATTTGTTTCGCCTCATATTTTTACTAGGCTATATAAAAACTATATTTTTCCTTTCTAAAATTATGCTTCAATCGCTTTAAAAAATTTAACATATTTTTTTTTGTCTTTTCATTATTTAATAATTTTTTTTTTCATAAGGAAGTCAGTCATCTAGTACGCTCGAAATAAATGACTATATCTTAATAAAATATCTAAATTTATAATAGCTTTCTCCAAATCAAAAAAATAAATTTAAATTTGTTTTACTTTATAATTAACAAAAAAAAGTATAAGTAGAAAAGAACTCCTTTCAGATAACACAAGAGGCGAGTGCTTTACCACTGTGCTGGGCCAATTTATTAAAGAGACATTATGTTAATAATATTTAAATAACAGTAACATATTATTTATATAGTAATGACGAATAAAAACAAGGATATATTGCTTTTGGCTCAAAGCTAATAAATAAATAAGTATTTACTATGTCAATAATAAATCTAGATCGTTTCAAGTAGCTAGAGTTAGATACCAAAATCAAATAGATCGAAACTTAGGGTTGTTTACAAACAGTGGATAACTAGTGGACTGTATAATAAAGTGGAAGGTAGAGTATAGCTTGATACGTTTCGGTGTATTTATTATGCAATTGCTAAAGCATTCAGAGAATTTTTTTTGCTGCCTCTTCCTCCATACATCCCTGTTAGTTGGGTTGCCTGTCTATCTATCTACCAGTAACGAAAAAAGAACAAATAGACTAATTGTAATCAAAAGCAGATCATGAGGAGTTTCTCGGTGGGAGGGGAGGATAATCTGTTGTGAGTGGCCGCAGAGCACACAATTTTTTCTTACTTTCGTTAATTTAAAGGTGCATTCTGTAATTGTTTACCAGAATATATATACAAATCAAATTTTTAAGCATTAATTTTTAAAATTTTATATTAAAAATAAAATTTAATTCCCCCAAAAAAGAAATATTTTTCTCAAATCTCGAGGGGTGGGGTAATTACCCCTTGCCCCCCTCTTGTATCCGCCCTTGATTGCATCCAGTGATACAGATATGATACCGGAGATCTTCAAGAAATAAAAAATAAGCCTCGGATATCCATACTCGGGGTCGAAAAAAAATTGAAAATTAAATCTATTGATTTTTTAACAAGTTTTTTAGGCCTTTGAAAATATTAACCCTTCTCTTAATAAAAAATCTGATGTGACCTTCGGTAATCGAAAGTTGTGTTCTGTGCTTGTCACACCAAAAGTTTTGTGTCGACAATTATTTAGTTTCGACAGTACGGAACAATTAAATGCAGATGTAAAATTTATAAGTGTGGGGAAAGCCCTCGGGGCTTGGTTTAGGGGTTAGCGTGCTAACCTCGTATACCAAAAGTCGCGGGTTCGGACCCCAGGCAGTCCGATGATTTTATTTAAGCCATTTGGTATCCAAATGGCTTAAATAAAAATGCTTGGACCCCCAATAGATATATTAAACATAAAAGTATATTAAATGGACTAAGTTGCCGTAAAGACTGTGTGAATGTGTGTGTGAGTGTGAGTGCGAATGAGGAAAAAGTGTGAATGTTTAAAAAAAAATCTGGTGTGACTGACGCACTTACCGAAGGGTAAGAGAAAGTTGTGCACCGTACTGGTCACACCAGATTTTTTGTGTTTTCAGTTTTTTTAAATTGCTCTTAGAACATTAGTTCCAGACTTGAACACGCGATGATTCATAGATGGCACTGAGCTACGAATGCTTCCACATCATTTCCACGAAAAATTTTACTGATATACTTTTTAAAAGAGCATCTAAAAAATAGTTCATTTATAAATTTTAATCAAAATCGTTGGAGAGAATTTTGAAAAAATTGAAAAAAACTTAAAAAGTACATCCGTAAAGTAGTAGTACTTTTTGGCCGATTTTGTTCAAAGGCTTGTTTTAACCCCTTGGGAGGGTGCCTAACTTAAATATAAAATTTCAACCTCGTAGCTCTTTTAGTTTCTGAGATATTTTGTTCACAGACATAAACAGACACAGACCATGTCGCGCAAACCACTTTTTTGGATTCAGGGGCCCTCAAAACATGTATATCCATCAAAATCTCGACATTGAATTTTTGACATGAATCGAATACTTTCTCTCTATATAATATTTCATATATAGGGTAAGAGAAAGTAAAAAGTCATTGATAAAAGATAAAACAAAAAAAATGGTGAAGGTCCAAATTAGGAACCGACCGAATATTCGGTTTCGGCCAGTTTCGGCCAAAAATCATGGTTTCGGCCGTAGTTTCGGTTTCGGCCAAAAAGTGGCCGAAACCAGAGTCTGAAAAAAATGGGATGAGACTCGCATGCAAAAAAAAAAAAAAAGGTCAAATAATTTGCACTTGAGGGAGAAAAAAATTTTAGTCTCCCTAAAAAAAAACGTAAAATGATTTTCACGGGAGGGAAAAAAAATTCAAAAAAAAAAAAAGGTAAAATGAAAAAAAATTTTTATAGGAAATACAAGTTTCGGTTTCGGTTTCGGCCGAAACTAAGGTTGAGGCCGAATATTCGGTTTCGGTTTCGGCGGAAAATCTTGTTTCGGTCGGACCCTAGTCCAAATAAGGGCTAGGGTCTAAAACTTTTCTAACAGGGTTTGTTTAATTCTATGAAGAGTGCAATTTAGCTGAAACCAGAGGCGTACCGAGGCAGTTGGCCTGGGGCGGGAATTTTTTTTTTTTGGGGGGTAAAAATTTTCCCTGATTTCAAAAGTTTTTCGAAAAAATATTTTACCTTTTTTTAGAGACGCTAAATTTTTTATTTTTGCCGCCCGCGGAACCGAAATTTGCCGCCTGCGGAAAATTTTCTCTTGCGCGGAACCAAAATTTTTTCCCGTCCGAAAAAATATTTTACCTTTTTTAGAGACAGTAATTTTTTGCCGCCCGCGGAACCGAAATTTGCCGCCTGCGTAAGGTTTTCTCTTGCATGGAACCAGAATTTTTTCCCATCCGGAAAAATATTTTATCTTTTTTAGAGACACTAAATTTTTGCCGCCCGCGGGACCGAAATTTGCCGCCTGCGGAAAATTTTCTCTTGCGTGGAACCAAAATTTGTTTGCCCCCTTAGATCCGGGGCCTCTCAAAGGTAATATATGGGGCCTATGCCGGCTCGGGGCCTGGGGCGGGCCGCCCCCCCCCCTCGGTACGCCACTGCTGAAACAGCTCAAAATGTTACTAAATATCAAGAGGATTATTAAATCCATAAAAAGATGGATAAAATAAAAAAAAATTATTTATAAAAAAATAAAATAAAATTAGCGATGAAATCTCAAAGAAACTTTGATTTCATGAAAATCACCTCACTAGGATATAATATTATATTTGGTACTCTTGAATTCCTTCTTCTTACAATAACAAACAAAGTAACTAATCAAAAACATAAATAAGCTTATTATTCAACTCAAATAGCAGAGAAAAGCAGCTAATTCAATAATTAGTACTTTTACTCATCCAATGCAAAAATTAATTAATACTTAACTTAATTAAGCAATAACTAAATAATTGCACTGATCTCCTTTACTCACAGTCATTTTAAATAAGCATGACAAATGACCTGGGCGCTTTCTTTTCTCAGAAAGATAAACAAA
>JAKCPI010026763.1:0-12313 GCA_023213315.1 Euborellia annulipes | reverse complement strand
AAAATGATAGAAAATGACACCTTCCTCGTTGTCAAGAGGTTAAAAGAATTGACTTTGAAAATCAGGAATTGAAAGTCTGATTAGTTAAATCAATTATACAACAGGATTTGCTGTTTGAGGAGAGGAATGCCTGAAATTTTAGAGTAGGAAAATGGGAAGAAAAATATAAATATTTTCCCTACTTATAAATAGGGCTCGGATTTCGCCCTATTGCCTTTTTTTTAATTTATGGCTTAAAATTTAGGCCAATATGATATGTATAGGTTTCATGAAATTCTAAATAAAATAAGAGGCATTTGTTAGTGCCTATAATGCCCTGTTTGGCCAATTCTGAGTTTTAGTGCCTATTTCATCTATAAATGCCTTTTTTAGAGCCTATTTTAAGTTCAAATAGCAAAATTTCAATTTTTTACGAGCTATACATGGCCTAAATTGAGATTTTTTTTTGGATTATCAAGAAAATATTTCAAGGGGAGGGGTAAAGGGGGTAATTACCCCCTCCCCAGAGATTTGAAAAAAATACATTTTTTGAAAAAAAAAAAAAAAAAAAAATTTTTTTAATGTAAAATTTTAAAAATTAGTAGGGCCTACTTAAAAATTTGATTTCTATTTATATTCTGGCAAACAAGTACAGAAAGCGCCTTTAAATTACCAAAATTAAGAAAAAATTCTGTGCTGTGCGACCAGTCACACCAGATTACCAAAAATAAGACATCAATTTTTTTAAATTTTTTGTTATTTCTTAAATAATGCCTTTTAAGTGCTTATTTTGTGCAATAAATGCCTTTTTAAGTGCCTATTTTAATAATTTTTAGTGCTTAGTTGCCTGCCTATTTTAAAGATTTTCAGTGCCTATAAATCCGAGCCCTGCTTATAAATTTTACATCTTAGATTCAAATGTATCGACTGTCGGGAACTAAATATATGCCGACACAAAAATCTCGTGTGACAAACACAGAACAATTTTCGATTACCGAAGGTAAAGAGAAAGTTGGGTGCTGTGCGACCAGACACACCAGATTTTTTTTTAGTTTGAATTCAAATTATTTTTTTATTTGAAATTCCTGTCGGGATCCCCGTTTATTTACCCGAGATGCTTACGTGTACGGAGACACACACCCTCAAACCCAACCGGCCTCTGGCCGTAGCCATCTACCCGCACCCCGTGAAGTTACATCATTTCCTATCTCTAGCTCCTCCTCCTGCTCTCGTCTCTAGCTAGTGAACTAATCCTTATTTCTGGTTCCAACCGGCTCCTTTTATCCAACCTCTTCTATGCTATGGAGGATGTCCTAGTTTGAGGAGGGACTCCTCAGCACCGGCGTGTAGCCTACTCCTTTCGAAGAATGCATCACTGAGAGGGAACCTTCTTTACGTCCCTTCCACAGGACGGGATGTCACAGCAACTCCCTCTCCTCGTAGAGTTCAAATTCAAATTATTAATTCAAATTATTGAATCAATTAGTTTTGTATGATTAAATTCATGATATTAAAATTTTTTCTGTCCAAAGGAGGGGGGGGGGCGTGAGTTACAGCTGCTGCCTCCCCCCCCCCCCTTGGGATTTCATCAAATTGTATAAATAAAATGACTCTGTAAAAAAAGTTTTTAAAAAAAATTTTGGGTCCCTTCCTTTTTAATCACAAAAAAATTTCATTATACTGGTACGTGACTATATTTATTAATATTGAGTATCGTATTTCTAATTTGCCAATTCAAGCATGATTTTCTTACTTAAATAAAATAAACGTCATCAGGAATAATCAAGTGAAAATTTATTTATCATTTAAATTATATAAATATTATTATTAAAAAAAAAAATAAAAAATAAAAATTCCTATCAAGTGAAAGATGGAGCCGGCGCCCTACTCATAGATCAAACTGCCTGGCACGTGTCTCAGACGTGCTCGCAAATCATATCGTAAAAGCAGCTTTAATTAAAAAATAAATAAATGAATGATACATAAATTACTGAATGAATAAATAACCTTAACGTCAACTATACGAGTAGAATTTTAGATGTATTTAACCTAAACTTTCTTTTTAGTTAAAGTTAACAAAAATTTCAGCCTCCATCCCCCCAAAAAAACAAATTTACCGGACCGCGCCTGATTTGTTTAAATTCGATTTATTTTGCAATTTGTTAGTTTAAAAGTTGTCATCAAAATAATTATTTAAAAACTTTTATGTACTAGTTTCAACAGTTGACATTATCAAACTTTTGAATGATTTATCCCGAAGGACCAATCTGGACGGATAAAATATAAATCAAATGTCAATTTATATAAGCCTAATGAATATGGAATTGTGACGATTTGTTTAAATGATCATAAATATCTAGGTAAAAAAAATTTCACAAAGGATTTGTAACTTTTGCTTTTCAACTAGGTCGCTTAATAATCTTCTGAAATGAAAGTATGTTAGTATTATTTTGTACTTTCTCTTACCTATGTATATATGTAATATATATTAATCGGAGGATAAATCATTCACATGTTTATATATATATTACATATATACATAGGTAAGAGAAAGTAAAAAAATAACACTAACATACTTTTAAAATATATATAGAAATCTTATGAAGACCACTTTTCTCTTGTACAGTGAGCGACACAATTAAGTCCCCAATTGATAGCTTTAGCCTTAAGGTATAGTATATGGTGAATGGTGAAATAATTTTAAATTTGAAAAGGTAAAATAAAATCATCTGTACCAGATTTTACGTTTTACCTTTTCGGTCATTAAAATTATTTCATTATATACCATATACTTAAGGCTAAAGCTATCAGGTGGGGACTTAATTGTAGCGCTCACTGTACTTCATAGGAAAGATAGGTTGCCATGGTAACAAAATATAGATATTTTCCCATGTTTATAAATTTTACATCTTGAATTAAAATGCACGGTACTGTCGGAAACTAAATCTATGTCGACACAAAAAATCTGGTGTGACAAGCACAGAACACAACTTTCGATTACCGAGGGTAAGAGAAAGTTGTGTGCTGTGCGACCATCACACCAGATTTTTTATTTTTTGACATCATGTAAATTTATAAGCATAGTCTAATATTCAAATCAAATAGCATCTCAAGGGGTGGCGGAGGGGACAAGACTCAAGGGAAATGGGGACCTCTACATCGGGGGAGTAGTAGTAGGACAGGTCGGAAAAAATTTAATTGCATAATAGAAAAAAAAATGATATTAAAAGAGAGTCGAAATATCTTTGAAGACAAATTAAGTCAAGAAAGTAAACATTTTTAATAAGTTCAGTTGATTTTAATAATAATAGTGTTACCTGGAGCGCGCATGATCTCTCCCACCTCAATCCAGAGACGTTCTTTCATATCCCTATCAGTATATCCCGGATAAAGAGGATTATAAAGAGGTTCTCTCTGGCGCACCAGGGCAATCAGCCGTTCAGTGTCCATAATCTACAGCTGTTGTTGTCTGGCGTAGTGACAACAGGCCGGAGAGCTCGTTACTGCTACGCCCGCTAGCAAGCCCATTCCCATTTCTGCTGCTGCGTTGTTGTCGGTTGGCTCTGGCGCACGTACACGCACACACGGACACAAACACACACATATACTTACACGCTCGAGCGTGTACGCTGCGTGTCTGTCTGAGTTGTGTTGGTGTTTGTGCGCGTGAGAGCGGCAAGAGCGGCGACGGCGGCGGCGGAGGCAGCTGCCGCGCGCGCGACGCCGTCGCCGCCTGCCGCGCGACCCGTCGCATCGATCGCGTTGTTGTACTCACATCCAGACTTTCATCTCTGGTAGATCATTCGTTCACTTTTCACTACGTAATAATCATCATCATCGACTTTCACCCATATAAACAAATTCCTTTTCTTTTAATGGGGAGATTTTGAAAAAAATTTTTGAATGATGAAATTTAAGACTCTTTTAAGCTTCACTTGTTAGGATGATCTACTATAACTTAGGCTATATTATCGTTTCAATAACAAGGAATCTCATTCATAATTTCACGAAATATTTTTATTTCTGTAGAGATTAGGTTTAATTCATCAAAATAATAATTAGTTTTTGATGAACAGGTAGCCAGTGGTATTTAATGGAATAAAGTTATTATTAATATTATTATTTAAAATAAGTATTTAGGAGGAACATGTTCCCTAGACAGCAGCGATCTTACTCTTTTTTTTTTTGCAACATGGTTTCTAGGTTAGTGGATCGTTTCCTCTTAACAGGCGTCAGACCGTTTTATCCTTCTGAACGCATGATAGGGTTGGAGGGAAAAAGTGAGGTCCACCGACCCCGCATCGCGGGAATAAGGCAAGAATAAGAAGAATAGTGACCTTAAATAATGGATGGATGTAATCTAATAAATAGTCTCAGATGATGAAAAAAATATATTTAGAAACATTTTTTTAAAATAAAATTGCTATTGGCGTAAGATTCTACATGAAAAGAATGCCCGCATTATCAACATAAATCTGAATTATTTAGAATGGTACAGAACATTAGGTAGACAAAAGTTAAGTGAAAAAAATAAGTAAAGGGAAAACCAGAGAGCCTAGTCAAAAGAGGTAAAACAAATAAAAAATTGTGTAAGAAAAAAATTGAGAGAATATATTTCAATAACCGGGGAGCCCCACAAATTCAAAGATTCAGAAGGGGGGCCTCTGAACGAAGGGTCGGTCTAAACGATCTTTCAGAGCCCGATTCGGTGCTTCAACAACAACAACAACAAGATTAACAAAGTCGCAAAAAAATATAGGCCTACATCCAAATTCTCTCAACATGCGAACCCATAATGCCCTATTAAAGTTTGACCTAAATTACTCAAAGAAAATTTGTATCATTAACTCTAACTAAATAATATGGAACAGAGGGTGTTCATTGATAAAAGATATATTTTAATTAAAAATGTTTCCCAACTAATACTTTTCTCTGGCGCCAAGCATGCACGTGTATTATTGAGGTACGTTGACTTTAGGCAAACTTCAGGGGGGAGGGGGGAAGTACACGCATTACACGCCCCGAGCCAAGCGCAAGCGCATGACGTGCGTGTGCGTGTGACGATATCTATGTATATGTATAAATATATTTACATGTGTGTGTGTGTACGTGCAGCTGGTTGACGGTCGGCGTGTCTCTACAGCGTTGCCGGGTTTCGAGGCGTCACGCGCGCCCGGGAATAACGCAACGCGCGTCTGACTGCCTCCGGGGATAAATGAAAAAAGAAATATAAATGCCTACATTGAATATTATTTATATACTGTATAAATACACACCCACACTATAATCTCAAACTTTTTAAGTTAAAACTCGGTATTTAAGAGAATTTTTTGTTAGCAGTAAAAGTTATTTCGAAAAATCTGATGTGTGCACAAATACCACCAGTTTCGGTCACTCAAATGACCATCATCAGATCTGCAAAAACAACATATTACAACATGAGTGCTGGCAATATGTTGTTTTTGCAGATCTTATGATGGTCATTTGAGTGACCGAAACTGGTGGTATATGTGCACACACAGTCATCAAATGAATAAAATCCTGAAAATGAAAAATAATTGTTTTTTATTGAAATATTGCTTGAAGAACTTGCTATCCATTAAGAAGTAAACTTCCAATTGGAAATTGCATATGACCCTCTTACAACCAACCTCCGATTATTCGACATCTCATTTAGGCCGGAAAAAATTTGATCCAGTGGCGAAGAATATCTCTTTCACTCCCCATTAGTCTTTTAAAAAATAATTATAAAAATTCTCAGGAATTTTAAGCCAATTTTTTTAATGAAATTTTATGGAAAATTAAAGAAAATAGATAAAAAAAATTTATTTTTATTTTAAAATTTGAAGCCGTCAAAGAATAAGCCACATTTATAAATTCCAGAATTGTTTCATTATTAAGGGATGAGAAGAGATTGAAAGATAAAAGATTTTGAAGAAAAAATGAATTCGATTTACAAGATTGGTCCAGGTCGCTGGTGATTTAAATAATAATAAACGTAACTCTTAAATAATAAGATGATCCGAAAAAAAAACAATAAAAAATATCTTCTTTATTATATAATGTTTACTCTAATTCTCTTATATGTGCCATAAATACTTTTTTTTTTTTTATTAGTGTAAAAAAAAATCATTCATGTTTTTTTTTTTTTTTTTTTATTAGCTAATAAAATAGTAATTTCAATATTTATTGTTTTTTAAAAGGTTTACCTTTTTTTTTTTTTTTTTTTTTTTTTTTTTTAAACATTCACACTTTTTTCTCATTCACACTCACATTCACACACACATTCATACAGTCTTTTCGGCAACTTAGGCCATTTAAGACTTTGACGATAACCGTTGTAGAGAATATATCTTCCCCCACCCCCCACCTTCCATTGATATTTTTCGGCATCTAAGGCCATTTAGACCCCGATCCTATTTATTTCAAATGATTGGTAGCCAATTTAAATGAAATTTTTCTCGCTTGGGATGGGAAGAGAATCCGGGGCTCTAGGCACGAGAAGCTGTCTTCTCTCTGAACCACGGGCCACGGGCAAATATTCTTTCTCTTTTTCCTGCATACCAATTTTTTTCTTCTAGGCAAAGAGCTTATAATCTTCTTTCATCCCATTTTTTAATATTTCACATTTTGTTATAATTTTTTTCTCCACTGACTCTTTCTCTCTGTCGTCTATTTATGACGTTTATAAGCCGAACACAAAAAGAACAGTTTAAAACAGTAATTGTAATTAAATTGTTCATTTTTAGACCGGTGAGAAATGAAACAGACATTAAATGGAATATTTAAAAGCCAAAAAGAAAGTTAATTCTGACTAAGAGACATGCAATCATTGCCGTGTGCATGTCCCGCATCTTATAAGCAACATAAGTGCTTACTTTGTGGTTACAAAGTGCAGGTTCATGCGACATTTTATTAGGTGTTAAACTCACTTTGAACCAGTTGGTCATTTTCAATTCAATTATTTTTCAAGTTGGCAGCAAATAGATTTTGTTATAAAATTGAAATAAAGGAGGACATGAAAAATACGGTATATAAAAAGAAGACTAGAGCAGGAAAAAAATCTTTAATTAAAGAAAGATAAAATTTCGACATACTGTAGGTAGGTAGATGGGCAAAAAAGAAAAAAAATGGATCTTGGTACTTAAATTTAATTTCGACATTACGAATAAACTGTCTTGTGGTAGGGATAGAAAAGGCGTTCGAAAAGCCGATTTTCGATTTTGGAATCGACTTGATATTTTTCGATTCTCGGAATCGATTAATCATTTCTGAAGGTCGACTTTTCGACTTTCAAGTTGTTTTTTAAAAACTCTATAACTCGTACTTAGGAGATTACTCAGTAAATATTAAATATGTTTTTATTTATTAAATATTTAATCATTTTATTAAATACAACACTCACAAATATTTTTTTCAATATTTCTATAACAGAATATATATCCAGAAATTGCACATGATATGGCACCAAACATTAAATAAAATATGAAAGTTAAGTATCAAAATAAAACATTAAAATATTAAAATTGAGGAATTAAGAATGCCACATATTTTCACTACCAATTTTAGAAAGCGTGTTGATTGGTGTGTTATGTATAATTTTTAAAAGAAAGATGAAAATCAATCAATGAAAATATTACAAACTATATTACCATCGGATACTAACTTGTAAGTATTGTAAGAAAAAAATCGAAGTCGCCCAGTGAGAATCGATTCTAAGAGTTTCAACTCGATTAAAAAAAGTCGATTATTTACAGTAAAAGATCGATTCTTGACTAAAGTCAGAGTCAACTTCTCCAACCCTACCTTGAGGGCCCTGAATGAGGCATTTCCAGTAAATAAAAAAAATCATTTGGTTCAAAATTCCCAAAATATTTTCTTTTATGGTGACAATAAATCTGTAAAATCTTTTTCTGTAACAGGTAGGAGTCACGACCAGAGTTTCCAGCTGTTTGAGATAGGAAAGCTAGCGAGCACTGGGTTACGCGAGTTTGCTGAGAAAGGCCGCGCAGAGGGGCTCGAAAAAGAGGCAGCAGCTGCCAGAGATGCCGTCTTTGACGAGTTCGTCGCTGCACCAATAGAGCGAGGCGCTGGTCGCACTGAGGCGGACTTCTTCGTGGATGGCAATCACACACGAGTATTCAAACACTTTTTTTTTTTAATGAGTGCTTTACTGACATAAATCTTAGCGTGGGGGAATAGGTTAAGTGATAAGCGTAACGCTGCGCTCTTTTTGGTTCTTAATTTTCATTCAATTTTGTTTGAAAATTAGCTAAGAAATTATATAGAATTTTAAATTAGGCATAAATATTTGTTTTTATTCGAATTTGTATGTCTAAGCTGGAAAGGGGTTCTGGTAAAGTTTGGGAAGCGTATGAAGAAAATATTAAAAAATCTGGTGTGACTGGCGCACAGCACACAACTTTCTCTTACCTTCGGTAATCGAAAGTTGTGTACTGTGCTTGTCACACCAGATTTTTTGTGTCGACATGTATTTAGTTTCCGACAGTAGGGTACAATTGAATTCAAGATGTAAAATTTATAAGTATGGGAAAATATTTATATTTTGATACCATGGCAACCATTTCTCCTATCTTTTCTATGAAATACAAGAGTAAAGTGGTCTTCAGAAGATTTCAATCGCAAAATGAGAATATACATTTTAAAGAGCATCTAAAAAATAATTGATTTTTGAATTTTAAAAAAAATCGTTGGAGCAAATTTTGAGAAAATCGAAAAAAACTGAAAAAGTACATCAGTAAAGTACTAGTAATCTTTGGCCGATCCGCCCAGGCGGAGGTTATAGCCATTAAAGAAGCAGTAAGCTGGATACAGAAAGAAGCAATGCCTGGCAGCGAAATTCGTATCCTCACAGACAGCCAAGCGGCTATTAAATCCCTACAGGGAGCATCCATAACTTCTAAGGTTGCTCTGAACTGTCGCAATGCTTTAAACAAGGCGGCGGAGAGGTTCGGGGTACACTTAATTTGGGTGCCAGGACACAGAAACATTATAGGAAACTGCAAAGCCGATGAATTGGCTAGGGCAGGTACCTTACTACCAGCTCAGAGAATTACCGAACAACCCGGAATTCCGATGGCCACATGTAAACTCCTAATCAAAGAGAGGATCATAGCACGCGCAAATCAAAGGTGGCTAGATGAAAGCACGTGTACCATCGCCAAACAATTATGGCCAGAATACAGTCTCCAGCGAACGAAACACTTAATCTCGATAGGCAGAGACTCTATAGCCAGGGTAGTAGCTGTACTCACCGGACACTGGCTAGCAGGAAGGCATGCCAGTAGAATGGGGCTCCCATCAAACGACTGCTGCAGGGCATGTTCAGAGGTGGACGAGGAGGAAACGGTCGTCCATTACCTCTGTCAATGTCCTGCTCTGATGCACACTAGAAGAAACTCATTAGGAGAGTTCTTCTATGGTAATCTAGCGGAACTAGGATCAACTGATATCAGGGATCTTATGAAATTCATTAACCGCTCCGGATGGTTTAAGGAGCATCGGTGAAGGAGGGGGGACAACCCCGCCGTGGTATCACAAAGGGCCTATTTGGCCTAAGTGTGTTCCCTCTCTGGGAACGGCCACTTCAACCTAACCTAACCTTGGCCGATTTTGATTAAAAGCTTATTTTTCCGGTCCAGGAGGGTGTTTAACTTAAATATAAAATTTCAGCCTCATAGCTCAATTCCTTCATGCTTAAAATTGAACACAGACACACCCACCCACACACACACCCACCCACACACACACACACCCACCCACACACACACAGACAGACCATGTCGCGAAAACCACTTTTTTGGATTCAGGGGACCTCAAAACGTGAAGATCCATCAAAATCTCGACATCGAATTTTTGACATGAATCCAATACTTTCTCTCTATATATATATTACATATATACATAGGTAAGAGAAAGTAAAAACCTCTTTCAAAGGTTTTATCAATTTTTAAAAAACAATTTATTGGATAGTGGTGAACTAACTAGGCTTACTAAAACAAAGAGAGAAAAAGTGTTTCCAAGCAAATCGTGCTTACACATCAAATTATTTTTTTTTAATTAAGGTCTTTTTGGCATCTATGATAATTTAGAACCTGTCTCTATTTATTTAAATTGTTTGGTAGACAAATACAATTTAAATTTTATTTATTTTATACTTTATTTATTTAAATTGATTGGTCACCAATACAATCATTTTCGTCACATGGGATGTGAACCCGCGACCATTGGTACAAATGTACCCAACCAAATGATTATAATTAAGTCCCAATTAGTTTATCAATTGATGTGAATCATCATTTTCAATGAAATACATTCTTTATTTGATTTAGAAAAAATAAGATTATTCACGTTCCCCTCATGCTATACCGATTACATCTCTTTTCTGTGCATATGGTTGTCTAACTACACGGCGCTCTGAGAATTTAAAGTGCTTCAAGTATATTAGCGAAATTATTGTTACTTTGATGCGAATGAACAAGATTATGGTTATATGATGTAACAGGAAGGAGTGCTGGGCACACTAAAGAATATTTTATATCCTCCACTCGCCGAGAGGTTAGATATATTGACAATGTCAATATTGATTCAAAGGGTGTGAGTTTGGATCTCAAACCGAGGAAATTTATTTAAATAACGAATAAATATTGTAATTAAAAATATTATTTTGTATTTATGTTCTTGATACATTTTTTAATGATGCTGATGACCAAGGGCTAAAGACCAGATCAATAAAAAAAACTGTTTTTGTTTAAAAGTTTATATGGACTCATATATAAAAGAAATTTTTGTTTTTCTTCCTAAAGCAGTCCTGCACTCTTAGACAAGAGCTCAGTTGGAAAGAACCTCTCTGGAAATTAGCATCCAAACAATGATAAGCTAAATGTTGGAGAAGTTCGTTGGAAAAGAAATTATGGCTATAATGGGTCTGGCGGGCTTGCGTATTTATATATCACTCATGAGAGAGAGAGAGAGATTCATTAATATACATTTTTTAATTAATTTCTTGAATTAGAACATATAAATAAAATATGCGATGTGTAATCAAAAAGAAAAGATTTAAAAAATGACATCTACCAAAAAAAAAAATAACAATAATAATTACCTATTAAAGAAAGTTAAAAAAAAAAAAAATTATTCAAACTCTAACTTGAGAAGATATTGTAAACATTTGATGGGAATTCCAGACATTTTCCAATTTTCTCAACGAAAATTAGTTCTAAATGAGATTTTCCATTAAGGGTCCAATTTTCTCTCTTTTAATGAAACAGTGAGATTAAAGAAAAACAAGTTGTATATGTACCAGTATTATTAGCTTATATACGCATCTCAACAAACAGACAACTTTTTTAATTATAAAATTAATAGGGAAAAAAAACTGATATATGAAATCCGAAACTAGTTGAAAAATTGTCAAAAATTTTATCCTTTGATAAAGCTACAAATTTATGACTTCAATAATAACATTTTATTGAAAAAAAAAATATTTGCATTAAACCAGATGAATTTTTATCCATTTAACAAATGGATACAAATGGAGACAAAGAAATATAAGAAATAAGAAAAAAACAGAAGGAAATTTAACGTTGGAAAAAATAAAGTAAAGTAGATAATTTAGGTAAAATATGAAGAAATAAATCATTGAGGAAAATTCTCATCTTCAAAATGCATCAATATCCATTTATATACATTAAATAATATATAATATATCTATATACACATGTAAATAGAAATATTTTTTTTCAACATCAATAACCAATAATCAAATAAAAGACAAAATTAAGTTAAGGTATTGATACCTTTTAAAAATACAATTTTGTGATGAAGATGAGTGTGAGTGGTTGTGTAAAAATTTTTAAATTCTTCCTAAGCTCAATATTGAGCATGTTATAAAATATTATTTCAGTAAAATATAAAACATTTTTTTCTACTCAATATGGCCTACATAAAATGCAGTCTACTGATAAAAATAATTGGACCTTTCAAAGGCGTAGCCAGAAATTTTTGATGGGGGGGGGGTTTAGGATTATTTCTCCCCCCACCCGACTAAAGGGGCAGTATGGGGCGTTAATGAAATATATGACTAGCCACTTACCCCACCTTCGCTTCGTCCCCCCCCTGGACCCCCCCCTCGAGGTGGCTCGGGCCCGCCCTTTCTTAATTAAGTGCCGCAATTTTTCAATCAACTCGTAATAGGCAATAAATAATGCAAATCTCTTAAGTTTATGTCTATGGGCCTAAAATACCGGGGTGTGTATGTGTTTCTCTTGACCAGACTCCTAACTCAGACCTCTTTAAGAGTTAAAATTTTAAT
>JAKCPI010026762.1:0-13785 GCA_023213315.1 Euborellia annulipes | reverse complement strand
CAGGGCCGCAGACAGGGGGGAGCAGGGGGGCTATATCCCCGGGGCCCGGGCCCTCGGGGGGGGCCCATTGCGCATTCCCACCTTAAAATTCTAATAAAAAATAATTTTCATGGTTAAAATTTCAACTAAAAAAAATAAAATAAAAAAAAATCATTTTCTTGAAATTTTTTTCCTCAGGGGGCCCATGGCTCTTTAAGCTCAAATCAAGTTTGATCTTTTCACGACTCAGGATAGCTAAAAACGCAGATTTCAGTGGCTAATTTTTTAAAAAATTTTCCATACCCCCAGATTCTCCCGGAAATCCTCTGTCCGGATCTGGCCTCGATAAATTATTCTAACCTCTTTGTTTAGGAAACTTGGAAAATTTTTAAATAACTTTATTTAAATAAATATTGTAAGCTATGTATAACTATTGTATTTCAAAAGTTGTGTCAAAAACTGTGTAAAAAATTGTTGGCATGAAGGTCACAATAGCCTTTTACATAGTAAAAAAACTTTTTTTTTTTGGGGGCCGTATTAGTAAGTAGCCCCGGGCCCGTCAATTCTGTCTGCGGCCCTGGAAGTATGGGAGGGAACCATTCTCTATCGACGTTTCGAGCGCCAATCACTCTCTTCCTCGGGACAGTCTAAATGTCAATTCTTACAGATGGTAGTAATTGAATGAATTATCTATCAGTTAGGCTTGCATTTATAAACATGCCATCTATTTAATATAAAAATTATTGCTTATAAATCATAAACGAACACGAGTACATTAATAATGGGCTTAAATTTCTGTTTATTGATCTCAAATGATAATTCGAATTACTACCAACCCTAAGAATTGATAGTTAGACTGTCCCGAGGAAGAGAGTGATTGGAGCTCAAAACGTTGATTGAGAAATGTCTTTTTTATTTTCCTTCTCTCAACCCGTACATCTATATTTAATACTCATAGTTAGTGTAATAATTGTATATCAAAATTAACATTTTAATGTACAGTAAGTTTCGATATTAACCGCCACCACTAGAGAATAGAGCCGTCAAATTAGACAACCAGAGCGCTTAGCTGCCGTAATCGTTGTCTTAAAAAATATTTTATTTATTTATTTTCTAAGCACTCTGGTTGTTTAAGGTGGAACTGGAGCGAAGGTGTTACGCATGTTTTTCCCGATAAGATGGCGTTGTGTGTCATAAAAAGTATGCCCAAAAAATCAAGTAATTGAAAAATTTGCCAAGAGATGTCAGAATAGTAGCTAATAATATTTAATGCATTTTCATTGATCTTTTAACAATAAATACTTTATAAATGTTATTATATATTATGTATCTTTTATAAAAGCATAAAAATAGATAAATATAGGCTATTAGGGGATCTGCTGTTAGACTAGCCTGCCATCTATTGCAAGAATGCTGAACTAATTTGACAGTTGATTTTTAAATAAATAATCTAAGCTTATTTTAAAAATTTCTTAATTAATATGTGATTAATAATAACAATAAATTCATTTTTAAATTTAAAAAAATTAAAGATCATTGGGACAGATTGTTTTTTTGTATTTGCTTGATAACAAAAGAAATTAATTACGATAATTTTTTAATAAGTCATTAAACAAATTATAGCTCGATGTCCCAATAATCTCTTATGAATTTAATTCATTTAAAAAAACGCATTGAAAAATTCCTTATAATAGTCTAGTTTTTTTTAAAGAACGTTTAGACGTCGCTCCTGAACCCCCTTAACTTCACGGCTCTATTCTCTAGGGGTGGCGGTTAATATTGAAACTGACTGTACATATTTAGATTTTATCAAAGTTCAGTCTATTGTATATAAAAAGTTTTTTTTTTTTTTTTTGATGAATTGTCCTAGGGCAAGAATGAGTAGGAGGGTTGGCTGACGTAAAATCTGACGATGACAGAGAGAGGGAAGACAAGAGCAATTGATTTGATTGTGTGAAAGAAAAGAGAGAAAGAGGAGTTGCTCCCCCATTTTGTTGGTTGGCGTAGGACGTATTGCAAAATATAGGCTACTATCGATCGGGATGGAGAAAGTCTATTTAGGCCTATTAACCCCTAAACAAAGATTAAGGTGCGCGTCTCGGGGTGCTAATTTTGGGGTGTCCAGCGTCACAATTTTGAAGCTATCGACCTCAAATTTTTTTTAAATTAAAGCTATTTAAAATATCTACAACTTATAGAAGCCCTTTTTTTGATTTTCGAAAAAATAATTTTTTTTTTAGATTAATCTCATTAAATAAAAGATATTTTTAAAAAATTCGCTCTATATCTTATAGATAATTAAATTAGTAATCATTGTGTTAAAAAATAATTAATTTTTTACCGTTAATTAATTAGCTGGAATCTTTCAAATGAAATGGAATAAATCCCTTGTATTCCTATGGGAAAAACTAACGCCATCTCTTGCCGCCTCGAGTAACTCGGTAGTCAATCATGTCCTAACGGCTTTTCGAGACGCGCACCTTAAGTTGTCGAAATGTATAATTTACTAATGAATAAATTGAAACATATCACCAAGTATTTTACTTAAAATTTCTAAAATTCATAACTTATTCATTTTTTTTAGCTGCCCATTCATAAATTTCTCTGCTTGTTTATAAAATTTCTTTAAAAAGTGAAAATTTCAGAAGATTAACGTAACATATAAGGAGATAAGAGCACTCTGGTGGAAAACGTTCAAAACTTATCATCAAAGAAAGGTTTAATTTTTTTCTTTCACCTCAAAATCAAAAGTTCATGCTGATACGAAGGTAGGGTTCTAATAACGTAAAAGAAGATATAAATTAGAGGTCCGAAATGAAATGGCGAGCCAAGAGACTTGAGAGCAAGCAAGCAAGCAAATGCGATCAATACGTACGAATTCAAGTGCATCTGCCTCCCCCCTCACACCCCGAGTCTCCTTGCAAGGGGGATTAAACGCAATACAAAGTGAATTCAATTATTTAAACTAAATAATTAAAAAAATAAAAAAGGTCGAATTATCCTGAGATTAATAATAAACGAGAGATCTCTATTTGTAAAAACCAACCCCTTAGGACATGGACTGACATCTATTTGAAGAAATTAACAACTCTGGGCCAGTGTGTTTGTAAACAAAATATCTCAAGAACGAAAAGAGCTAGGAGATTGGAATTTTATATTTAAGTTAGGCACCCCCTGGCACGTGACGCGAAGATTTTAAACAAAATCGACCAAAGAGTACTAGTACTTTACTAATGCACTTTTTCAGTTTTTTCCCATTTTCTCAAAATTCACTCTAACAATTTTGATTAAAATTCATAAATCAACTATTTTTTAGATTCTCTTTAAAATGTATATTTTCATTTTGCCTTTGAAATCTTTTGAAGCACACTTTGCTCCTGTGCTTTATAGGAAAGATAGAAGCCACGGTAACAGGATATAAACATTTTCCCATGTTTATATTACATCTTGAATTCTAATATATGGTCGGCCCTTGTGCTTGGAGTATGTGGGCAACTTTCTTTTACATCTGGTGTGATTGGTCGCACCAGATTTTTTTTCTTTAGAGAGATCGGGGATGGGGCTAGAATTGGATAAAGACAGACAGACGGCATAGGGATCCTTTTAAGGGAAAAAGAGTGATATTTTTCAATAAGCCAAAAAAATAAAATAAAATAAATCTTAACAAAAAAATAAAAAAGGACATTGAAAATGATCTTACTTACATGAATATTATTCAAGTGAATTTATTTGTTCATAAGTTGTGTGTGTACAACTCAAAAACTATCAAGCAAGCGTGTGTGCCTCGCCTCATTTGATAACAAAAACTACGTCACAACTATAACTCAAATAAATAACCAAGTGAGGGGAAAATAAAAAGACAGTTGGTGTCAAATAAAATAACTACCAGTATTTTAGAACAAATTAACACAGAGATCGAAAATGTTGGGATTAAATAAAATAAACATCTGGTGTGACTTGTCCACATATATTTAGTTTTCGCCGATATATTAAAATTCAAGATGTAAAATGTATAAACATGGGAAAATATTAACGGGGTTCAGGAGCGACGTCTAAACGTACTTTAAAAAAAAAAAAACTAGACTATTATAAGGAATTTTTCAATTTGGTTTGTTTTTTAAATGAATTAAATTCATAAGAGATTATTGGGACATCAAGCTATAATTTGTTTAATGACTTATTAAAAAATTATCGTAATTAATTTCTTTTGTTATCAAGCAAATACAAAAAAACAATCTGTCCCAATAATCTTTTTTTTTTTAAATTTAAAAATGAATTTATTGTTATTATTAATCACATAATAATTAAGAAATTTTTAAAATAAGCTTAGAGGATTTATTTAAAAATCAACTGTCAAATTAGTTCAGCATTCTTGCAATAGATGGCAGGCTAGTCTAACAGCGGATCCAGTAATAGCCTATATTTATATATTTTTATGCTTTTATAAAAGAAACATAATATATAATAACATTTATAAAGTATTTATTGATCAATGAAAATCAACCAATTGCATTAAATATTATTAGCTACCATTCTGACATCTCTTGGCAAATTTTTGAATTACTTGATTTTTTGGGCATACTTTTTATGACACTTATCGGGAAAAACATGCGTAACACCTTCGCTCCGAATATTTTGTAGTTTAGACGGACACAATTCAAGCAGAGATAAAAATGATAACGACGTTTCGGTTCCCTTCCAATCTCTAACGAGAAAAGAAAGTAAACTTCATTAATCATTAATAAATGAATGCATCTAAAAATGGAATTAAAACTCTCAGGTGTTTTGTTTATTCCTATTTATTTATTTATAATAAACAAGTTGTTTATAGGTCATGATTGCATTCTAAAATATTTGCAGACCGGTTTTTGATATTCTCTTCTCACAGTCATGACCATTTATTTCATTTTATCTTAAAATCAAATGCATGCATATCCTGTATCTAGTTCAATGTCTCTTCAATAGAGGGGGTCAACCCAACTCCGAATCACAAAAATTCTTAAGCTAAGTACTCAAAACCCAGATGGACCTGTTAAGTTAATTCAACTAATGACGTCGTGAAGATGATGACGTCAAAAGAATAACGTTCTTGCAAATCATGTTTATTAAAAAGATATCCTATTCAAAAGGTGAGATTTAATAATAATAAAAAAAAATTATACAGTGAGCAGCAGAAAAAGACGATTTTATTAAAAAGGGGGGATAATATTCCAAGTATTAATAAATAATGAGAAGAAAATATTCTAATAAAGGTGTGGAGAGAGAGAGAGAGAGACAACTTTCAAGGTAATTATGGAAACACGTGAAGAATGCCGGTAAATTTATATTTTAATATAGAGGTAGCGGCCTTCATAAATAATAAACGGAATCTTGAAGTCAATCAATCATAAAAGAGAGAAGAGAAGAGAAATGGTCAGACAGACTTTCTTTTAATAAAAATTTGACAAATTTCTGAGTATGGAATGGAGTCAGTCATGGGAAAAATTGAATACATTTACACGCTGGCCATTTATTGAATAGAGAAATCATAAATGTGCTGCACCAAGCAAGGGCGGATCCAGAGGTGTTTCTCGGGGGGGGGGGTAATCTGGTGTGACTCGTCGCACAGCACAACATTTTTTCTTAATCTCGGTAATTTAAAGGCGCATTCTATACCTGTTTGCCAGAATATAAATACAAATCAAATTATTAATTTTTAAAATTTTACATTAAAAATAAATTTTTTTTTTTCAAATCACCCCCCCCCTTGTATCTGCCTTTGGCACCAAGCCACTGGACCCTCGACCAACACCTTATGCAGATTCCATGAATCAAGATCTCATCTCCTCAAGGATTGTGGAGTCTTGAGAGCTTCCCTCCAGATCCTCAGCTTTTTGGAAGACACCGATCTGGAAAGGAAACTCTGAACGGGGACTTATACCGTAGAAGGATATTAGAATCATTCAATCAACAAATAAATGCTCATATATGCAAGTTGAGCATAAAACTAGAAACAACCCAGCGCTCAATGGCTATAAGCATCATAGGTGTCAAAAGAAGAGACAGGATAAAAAAAAAAAAATGTTAAAATTAAACCAGTGCCGAAGGCCAGGGGGCGCACACCTAGCTAAGCGGAAAGTCATAGGTACAAATATATTTAACAATTTGTGAGTATGTTTATTTGTTGTATAAACATATTCACATAAATTAAGTTTTAACTCACATCAATTTTTAAATTTTTTCTTTCCTCCTGGGAAATAGAAAAATGCCTAAGCAATAAATAAAAGCAATTCATATTATTCAGCCTGACTAAAGAACTATTCCTGAATTTTGATCTTTTTTTTAATATTACGCTTATGTGAATATGTTATTTGAGTTTTCCTATCGATCAGAGACGAGTCCGAGTTTGTTTGTTTTTGTCCCTCTTTGAGATGATCTCAGAGAGATAAAAGACAAGGGCCGGATTAACAAGACGAAGGGAGACGCACACTTGCAAAAAATAAACTAAACAATTAATTAATTCAAATAAATAGTGATAAGAGAATGCAATGCAATTTCCTTGGCATCATTCATTCGTGATGCTTCCGGTTTCCCATGTCACAATTATTAATTGAGGACGACGACGAAATAAAATTTTATTTAAAAAAAAAGACCTGTACGTCCACCTGCAATCAACAGAGTAAACCTCCTAGCGTCCATCAATTCTAATTAATAATACCCTGTTTCTACAAAAAAAAAATTGTTTCAACTCCCCGTTTTCATCTCTAGAAATATGACCTAACATTATAAAATAAAAAATATTTTAAACATAGCTGCAACACTCAATGGATTGACTCCTAACACGATGCCGCTAGTCAAAATCAATTAATGCTTTAACAGAGTGCCAAGAGCGGCAAAAAGTTGGCACAATCAACTGCAACTTTGGCGAGTTACAAATATTTGATTTCAATCAAAAGAATATCAAATAATTCAAGAAAAGCACCTCAAATACGTAGAAATAATCACTATTCGACATCTTCCTTTGTATTTATCAAAATTAAACAAAAAACTAATATTAATTGAAAACTATCAGAATCAGGAAGATGTATGGCAGCCAGCAAGGGATAAAAAAACTATTTGATTATCGTCGACGTGATCCCGAAACGTCAACGATAATCAAATAGTTTTTTTATCACTTGCTGGCTGCCATACATCTTCCTGATCCTGATAATTGCCACTCAGCCATCGAAATTCTTCTATTTAAATATTAATTGAAAAGAAGAAATTATTGGCTGAGGGATAATTAACAAGGACAGGTAGATGTATGCAGCCAGCAAAGAATTTAAATATCGCAGACGTTTCGGGAAGGCAGTGAATTTTTGAAAATCAAAAAAAGGGCTTCTCTAAATTGTAGATATTTTAAATAGCTTTAAATTAAAAAAAAAAAAAAATTGAGATCGATAGCTTCAAAATTGTTGGAGCTGGACAGTGACGTAGCGAGGGGGGCATCATGCCCCGGGGCGCTACTCACAAAGGTCCGCAAAACAAAAAAATTTGCTGGAATATTTTTATTTTTATTATAATTGATTTCTGGAAAATATATTTTAAATTTAGTGCCAGTGTAATATAATAATTTTGAATATTTTACATATAATTTCCGAATGGGGGGGGGGGGCTAAAAAGGCATTGTACCCCGGGCGCGAGTTAAGCTCGCTACGGCATTGCAGCTGGAAGCTTTTAAAATTAGCACCTCGAGACGCACGAAGGCCTCAATAGCCCTTTGCATTATAAAAAAAACCCTTTGGGGAGGGGGGTGTATTATTATGTAGCCCCGAGGCCCTGTCAAGTCTGTTTGCGGCCCTGATTATTATTAATTAAATATAGATAAGTGGTCGAAGGTAGGGTGCCTACCTTGTACTGGCAGATTTCCCCGTTATCCATCGTTGTAAATTGTTTTTCCCAGGCTGGAGAGGTCGTATAGATGTTGAATTGATCCTTTCCAGCTTTACGAGACATGCATGTCCCCATATGAATGCTCTTCTTGGATCACACAGTGCAGCTCTAACAAACAAAAATGAATTCATATTAGAAAAAACAAAAATATAAAATCATACAGAGTATGAGAAAAAAAAATTAAATATTCTTGACAGGATTATAATCCCAGAGAGGGAGAGAGAGAGACAAAGACAAAGAGAGAGTTTAGAATACATAATAAACGTTCTATCCTGTAATTAAATACAAGAAGAAATGTTAGTATGAAAAAATAGAATATCTTAACTGTAATTATTAGTAAAATGAATAATTAAGGGTTGGGTTGATGTTATTAGCGTCATCATCATCATCTACCAATTTTAACTTTCTTTCGTTCCCATCAAACTTTGATTCTTAATTAATTTCAGATAATCTCCTATTAGGGAGTAATTTGGACCATCATTAGAACTGTTCTTGGGAGAATCTGAAAGTTTACTAGCAATTTCTGGCTAGAAATGAGAAAAAAATGAAGTGCTTATGGCCTACTGTCAACGCAGAGCAGAATAGTTTTTTGTTTTTTTTTATAAATAGAGCTGTAACTTCATTAATTACTTAAATTTTTGCTGAATGTTGATGCAAAATGAAAGATGTTTGGATCTGCTGACGATTATTTATTTGTTCTCACTGATACTGAAAAAGATTTTGCAATGTCAGTCATTAAAATCCTGATGCAAAGAATATTTCTTACACTTTGCACATTAGAAAATTTTTTCTATTAAAATAAAATAAATTAAAATTTATTTGAGATGGACACCCCTACCCCTGAATATGCCAATGATCCTGCAAAAAATTTAGTTATCTTATAGAAAACTTCGAAATTGAATATCTATTCTCCTTAAATAATATATTCAAAGTATATTTACAGTTTGTTCTCTCTCTAAATATACAATCTCAGCTCTGATGATGGTCCTAGCACGAGAATGAAACGTTTAGTAGAATAAATAAAATTGTTAAATAAAATTTAGAATTAAAAAAAAAACTTTCTGTTTGATTTCATCAAATTTATCATAGATTTTTGATAAATGACAGTTTTATTTTGTTTTTAATGAAACATCAACAATCAACCCTTCAAAAAAAAAATAAATAAAGAAATGAAATAATAAAAAAGTAATTATATATCTTGATCCAATCCAATAATGCAACCATCGCCCATGCGCCTGCAGAAAAACAAAACAAAACGAAAATAAAATAAAAATACTCACAAATAAATAAAACGATTAGTCGATTTGACTGCCCTGGACCTCCTTCTATTAAATACTGTAAAATATTTTTTTCATATGAAGGTGTGTGATTTTATTAATATTATATTAAAAGTTAACCATAAGTGGCGAAATTCATTGTTGTTAGAATAGTGAAATTAGAAACAAATTAATATTTTATTTTTTTAAAAACAAAAAACATTTTTTTTTTTTTTTAATTTTATTAAATCAAAAAGAACAAATGTCTAATTGTAATTTGTTAAAATTAGAAAGAGAGTGAGAAAATGATTCGTTTGTCTTTTAATTAGTATTATTGTGAAAAAAAAATCATAACGTTAAATGGCAAATTGGTGTATAAGTTCTTTTTTTTTTTTTGTATTCTTTGTTTAAATAAATTTTCATTAGTCATTTTGGGGAACCTAACCTAGAATTCTAAATAAATGTCAACACCTGTTTTTAGTTAAAATGACATTTTTTGTTTTTATAAAATAAGAGGAACAATTCGATATTCAATTAAATAAAATTTTATTTTCAAAATAATTAAATTGAAAAATGAATAATATTTTTTTAATAAAATCATCACAAAATTGAGATAAATCAAATTTCAAGATCAATAAATTTTGATTTACATGTTAATACATAAAAAAAAAAAATAAGGAAACGTTTGTTTGTTAATATTAAGATAACGCCACTTATGTTTAAACAGATTGATTAGAAATGAACAGAGATAGATAGGTTAAAACAAAAAAAAAATAACAAAAAGATGTGATTTGTTACTCACCTTTGTTTAGATTGAAGCTCAAATGAAAATAATCAATCAATAAAGTATTCATAGTTGAAAATTAAAAGGAGAATTCCTCCAGCATTATAAAAATCACCAATCTATTTTCTATAAAATAAAAGGAATGCAATTTACAGTGAAAGAGAGAGAGAGAGAGAGGGAGTGCGAATGTTGATGAGTAGTTAGTGAGGTGCCTGGATAAGGCAGCCAGCAGAGGACCGACCACCTGTCAAGAGTGCAGCAGCAGCCATACTGCTATGACGTCAGCACCACTACCACCACGCCGCCTAGGGAGAGCCTGGGCAAACACGAGCAAGCGCCAAGCGCCAAGCACTGCTAGCTGGATCATCGTGACCCAATTGCGTCTCTCTCTGCATCTCACCTCACCATCTCAATATATGCGTCATGGCGCCATTTGTTTTTTTTTTTTTATTAGAAAGGAATGGCTAGTATGGGCTCTGCGCCAATAAATATTTTAAAATTAAAAATAAAATAATTTCTATAAAATTAAGAGATTTTTTTCTTAATTTTTGCGGAGATAATTCAGAGTCGCCGAGAGGGGCCCCGGGGATGCATATTAATTCGGGCCCTCTCCCCTACAATTTATAAACATGAGAAAATATTTATATTTTGTCACCATCCATTATGGGACAAAAATAAAGAGGATGTAGAATGTATATTTATGTAATTAAAGAGAAAGTAAACAAACAAGGCAAATAAATAATTAAGTTGCAATTTACGAACGGCATGCAGCAAGAAGTAAATTCGCCGGAAAAATAAAAAAGTCACTAATTTGACTAATTAGTCCTTTATTGAAAAATAATTAATTTTAATAATTCATTGTTGTTATTGTTTGGAAAAAAAAACAAACCCTTCCTGAACACGCCTCTCTTATTTTATTTATAAGGAATATTACCTTAAGTTTATAGTAATACCATAAGGTGCTTGTCGTCCCGCCAGAGCAGTTGGTTGTCTTTCAGAGAAATAATTCTTTTTTCAAGATATCTGATTTTTTTCGAGGCAAGTTTTTGTGAAATTCTGTGTGTCTTTACTATAATGACTTATTTGGTAAAAAAAAACTGCTGTAAATACCTATAAAAGAGTTGAATTTGTGAATGGTGTGGTTCTCGCAAACTGTTTTCACCATGAGCTGCCAGCATTGTCTAAAATGGCAAGTCGGCTAATAAGGAATCTAATTGGGATTTTCTTTCGAAATGCAAACCTTTCCCATATTACCCTACATGACAACACGTATTCCATAATAGCCTCAATAACTATTCCATATTACCCGCTTGGTCCGCATTACTCAGAAAAAACATTTTTTTTGTTTGCTCAAAAAACGGTACTTAATTTTTTTTTTTTTTTTGCAACTTAAAACCATAAAGATCGTACTTAAAATCCTCCAAAGTTTGTTTCAGTTCGGCCTTATTTTTTCTAACATCATCCAGTAACTTCCTATAACCACTAAAAGTTATGGTATTCCATAATCCCCGAACTTCCTAAGCAACCATTTCTCCAAAATTTCCCATACAGTACCCCCAGAAGGCATCGATACTTTCTTTATATACCATACAATTGTTAATTTTAAAGTCAAAATGGCCTCAGTAGCCGAATGACTTAAATTGAAATAAAAACACGAAAATTTCACGAGTAAAGCGTGCTTCAAGCTCCGGTTATGTGTTATGCTGGATGCCATGTGTTTAGGAGTTTTTAATTGCGCCAGATGGCAGCATTAGTCAAGAATACTCTAATAAGGTCTTTGACCCCGTCTCTATTTATTTCAATTGCTTTTCCTCTTTCCCAAGAGTTTTGACTTTATTCCGCCAGATAGGAGCATTAGTCAAGAACGCCTAAAAGGACGTTATGGCCCAATGGCAGAGCTGTTAGGTTGGAAGCCATCAATTCAGGCGTTCAGCGTCTTGCAATTTTCTAAGGGATATTTAAATTGAAGCCACAAAACTCTTGTGGTGAAAAATACATCATAAATCTTATCTAATTTCTTATATGGACACCCATCCAAAAAATATGACGAAATAATCTATTTTGATAGTAGCTTATCCTTTAAAAATAAATTTTTTCTTTGTTTTTATATTTTTTAAATCCCCCCCTAAACACTAAAAATTATTTTGATAAATTTTTTTTTTTTTTTTGTGAAAAATCCGGAAAGGTTTTGTTTCACAAATAACAATAAGTTAATGAGTAATTAACCTGTTAAAAAAAGAAAAATAAAAATTAGAGGAAATTGTTGCCAGGGTAACTAAATATTCCCAGTTGATTTTTTTTATTTTTTATTTTGATTCTAAAACATCGGCGCAAATTTTGGGGTTTTGGGGGGGGGGGGGGGGCGCGCCCCGGAGGCCCCGCCGAGGGGGGGTTGTAGTTCAATATAATTTCAACTCAAAATTGGCTAATGAAAAAAAGTACATTAGTAAAGTCCTAGTACTCGAGGGGCGCAATTTGATTTGTATAGAAGAACTAGAAAAATTTGAAAAAAATCATTAGAGCCGTTTTCGAGAACCAATATGCTTATATAGACTGTATAAATAAACGTACATTGCTCGTTTAATAGTATAAAATATACATTCTACATCCTCTTTATTTTTGTCCCATAAAATCTAAAAAGGAAAATTACAATTGTGGTTAGTCACACCAGATTTTTTTATATCAATAATATTTCGTTTTCATTATCTGAGAAATTGATAATATAATAATAATTCAAGTCTTTTCTTATCTTTATTTATACAAATAAAATTGATCGAGTTCCAAATGTTATTTTGGCTCTGAAATGAAAATGTCTGGCTATTAAATAACAATTGATGAACGCCAGCCGGGAGCCATCGATAAATGTATCTAAATAAATAATAAATATTTATAAAAGTAAAAAACGTTAAAAAAAAAATTGTTCCGTTATTAAAAATACTTAAAATGGTCTTTTGAATCAATTAATATTTAGAATTTAAAAAATAAATTAGTTTATTTCTATAATAAATCGTTCCTAACCAATAAAATGCTGCATGCGATTCGTTAATTGCTTAATTATTTATTTGCCTCGTTTGTTTACTTTTTCTTTTAAATATATATATATATATATACATTCTAGATCCTCTTTATTTTGGTCCCATAATTTCTAAAAAGGAAAATTACAATAAAGGTTAAAGTTTATTCATATTTATCATATAAATATTCTAAGCTCTATAATAGTTAAACTTTTAACCTCTAGTTATGTCACTTATAAGAGAAAAACAAAAAGCAAGCAGAGTGCCCTTGGCCTTCTTGCTTATAAGAGATCTTCCGCTAGCTGATTTGTGCATGTTAATTTGTTTATTAACAACATAACAATGCTGGCTCGCGTCTCTTGCTTCGTGGCTTTGTGCATTTGCATCGGTAAGCTTACCTCTCTTTGTTCCTTTTTGATGGATTATTAAGGAAATTTAGAAATTTTATAGACATAAGGATTCAATAATAAAATCTACCGAGGTATGTAGCCTAATTATATTTTAACCTCCTTCCGTCCCACAACTCGAACAAAATTTCATTGAGTTTCTTTTTGGGGCCGAGAAATTCAAATAAAAAGAGAAATTTAAATAAAATTACCGAATGTTTTTTAATTTGTTCAAATTTTCAAAGTTTTTTCAAGCCGAAGCTAAGCAAACTATAAAACTGAATAAATTTGATTAATATTATTTTTTGTTTTAATATATTAAAAAAAATGTAGGTAAAATTCTAAAAATTTAATAATTGTTCTCAACAATTAATAATAATTAATTATTAAATAAATATAATTTATTAAAATAAAAAGGGGTCAACAATGAATGTAAATAAATAAGAATTAATCAA
>JAKCPI010026761.1:0-10678 GCA_023213315.1 Euborellia annulipes | reverse complement strand
TTTAACACTGATTGTTTTTACATTACTTTTTAACACTCATTTGTTTATTTTAAATTTTAACGTCGGTTTTTAGAGAATAGACCTGAATCAGGTCGACTAATCTCGACTAATTGAGAATTATTAAAATTTAATTATTTAAATTTTTGTGCTTTTTTAGAAAATCTTCTCTGTAGCCCTAATTTTAGGCTACTCTATCTATTTTGTAAATAAATAATTAAATAAAAAAATTTGATTTAAGTTCATGGAGCCTCTTTTAGAATCCCATAAACTTTAAATGAAAAATGATTAAATGAGAGTGAATAGGAGGGAGGAGCTTTTTAATGTTGGCAAACTCATTTTCCCACGATGATTCCTCTACTTCTTCTCTAACAAACATCGCATAAAAAAAAAAAAAAAAAAAACAGATGAAGAAATCAAATGAACACATGTTAAAGAAAAAAAATGAAGAACTCTAATCTAATCCCCAGCGAAAGATTAAGAAATTAGATTCAAATTCTATGGGAAAACTTACGCAATACACGTATCGTATGAAGTTAAATTCAATCTTTTGTTTTGCTCTAATTAATTAAGAGAACTGCATAAAATAATATTTCATTATTTCAGTTCTAATTCTGGAATTTTATTAAGAGTTTCCCGATTTTTTTGTATAGAGAAGAGTGTGGATAGTGGCGCATTCAAGGTGGACAGATTAATATTATTGGGTTAATGTAATAAGTAAACCACCGATTGCTTTCTACAGTAAATTATTAGAATGTGCCCGCGTTTAGCAAGTCACTGAAGAGAAATTTGTTTAAAATTATATATATTTTGCGTTTTTGAATCGTATATTAAAATATAATTAGTTCTTAGAATGGTTTCTCAATACCTATTTTATAATTTTCGAGCACGCTCCACAACTGTATAATGAGATGCTTAATGCATTCTGAAATATTTGCGGAATAAATTATTTTACAAAGAAAGCAATCGCTGGTTTACTTTCTCCAGAATCCTCCCAGTATATTTAATTCATCTATATTATTACTGATTAAAATGTTTTTGATTAAAATCGTGAAATTTATAGTTTTTCTGTCTAGAGTTGGTTCTTTTGGGACTCTATCAAATTTAATTTTTCTTCAGTTTGGACTGTTTTAACGTTTGGAAACACTTTTATTTAAATTAAATTTACAAATAATACACTACCTTTTAAGATATTCTTTAATTAAAAATTAACACTTCTAGGTATTTCGATATTCAGTTGTTTTTATTTAAATTCTTTTTCGGCATCCTTATTTATTTCAAATGATTGGTTCAATTCATTTGAAATTTTCGCTTGGAACGGGAATCGAACCCGGGACAGGCACGAGGCACTCAGTTGTTAGGGAGAAGTTGGAGTGGCCTCTAAATTTGTATCTCAAATAATCAAGAAATTTTTGAAGCTTTTTTGTTAATGAAGAAATTTAAAATATGATATATTTTTTTTTTTAATCAAGAAATTTTCAATACAAAAAAATTCTTTAAATCTTCTTTATATCTAGAAATGAAAACATAAATATTAATTACTTATGTATTTTTTTTTTTAAATAACGAAAAAATTGACCAATGACAGACATCCTCAGAGGAAAGCAAGTTCTCTTATTCACTAAAGCATCTCTTGGCAACAACATGTGAACTACTTTAGGTACTACTCCCTCTTAAATCACTTCTGAGGATGACACGAAATAAGTATTAATTTTTAATTCATGGATATCTTGAAACATATAACCGAATATATTCAATACTATTTAAAAAATATATTTTTTTTAAAAAGGATCACTATATTACATGAATTAAATAGATTAATGGTATCTGTTTTGTCAGTTGTTAGTTGATTAATAATGAGAATTTGATTTCATATAGCATAGAGATATGAAAGGTCGATAATATCATCATGTCTGACTGGTTATAAAAACCAGAATTCAAAAAGTTTTTTTTTTTTCTACTTAATTAAATTAACCACCTGCTGAGATTTTAATTTCATTTAAATTTTAATGTCTTTTATTTATATTCATTAGAATAATAAAAAAAAAATCTAGTAATAAACAAAAAAGATCTTTGATCTTTTCTTTTGATATTATTAATTTTTTTCATGATATATTATAATACTCATTTTGATATTATCATATTAATGAGTAATTTTCTCTTGTAAAGAACATTTAATTTTTGATCGTTTACAGATATATTATTTTTACGCTTGGAAAAAATTCACGCAGTCACTTGGTGATTCAATTTTGTTGTTTTTTTGTTTATTTCGAGTTAATTAATTTCATTATTAATTACAATATATCAATATCATCCGCCGTTACATATATATGTTAATATTTAGAATTAATGCATTTATGTCAAAAATTCGATGTCGAGATTTTGATGGAAATACACGTTTTTATGGTCCAAAAAACCCGTTCGCGTAAATCTGTTTGTTATCAATTTAAATCAAGAATTAAAAGAGCCTTAAAGGTTGAGATTTGATATTAAGAAGAGGTTAAGCCAAACGAACTAGTACTTTACTGATGTACTTTTTGGGTTTTTCTCGATTTTCTCTAAATTCGCTTTAACTATTATGATTAAAATTTATAAACATCAAAAATAAACACTCAGGGGCTCACAAATTGTGAGTACGTGGATGGCGACCACGAGTTACCCGAGCTAAGGCTTCTTGTCCTTTCTTTATGTAACCCTTTTCTTCTCATCTATCAGACAATTAGTTGTTGAGCTTGAGCACCAAAGGGATCTTAGCGAATTTGGATTTCAAATGATTTACTTTAAATAAGTTTGTCTGAATTATTAATATCGTAAAAATTATATAAGCCCAAATGGCCTAAGATGCCGAGATTAAATTTTTTTAAAATTTATTTTGTCTTTTCGGCTGCCAAGGCCTTTAGATATCCAAGAAAATTTCATTTATCGGTAGGGCGTTTCTCTGGGCCATCCATCCAGGGATTCAGGTCTACTTGGCATTGATTATAAACAACGATCATGGTTGATGTTCTTTCTTCTTGCCAGGCTTTGGCAATGTTCAAAAAAGTGAACGTAAAACAAAAAATCGCCTCCAAAAATTTACTACCACTTTACGTATATGATAAAGAAATAAGCGAGGCGTGAAGAGAATGATGCTAATTTCATATACCTATTTTATAAAAAAGACCACACCTCTGTTTTTTACATTTTTCTCTCTCAAACATTATAATTCCATCTCATAAATATGGGTATGTGGCCTGCAATATGGATCGGTTATGATCTCTCTCTCTCTCTTGGGCTGCATTTCATGTTGTTGCCTTAATAACGCAAAGCACTCGGCTAGGACGTGCCTTGAAATAATTAGATCGACCAACATCCAGGCGGAATTCCTCCTAAAGGCAGCTTTTGCGGGTTACCAGCCAGACGCAAACTCCCGGGGGTTCAATCCCTGTTCTATCACCTGTTTACCAACTTCTCTTCTCTATCTATACCTAGCATATTATGGATATGGACATCTTTGTTTGTTCACCCAATCAAATGTGATATAAATAACAGACAAACAACAACAATACGAAAATACGTGGTATGTAGACAAAGAACTTTTATTATTCTCGGCATGGGGTTGTTAAAAATATATTTTTTTTAAATCTTGTCTTTGGTAATAAAATACATAAAGAAAAGACAAAAAATTAGTGAGATTGTTCTCTCCTCTAAGATAATATCATTAATTTTCCCACGCCAGTAGCTCAACCAGAATTTGTCTCTGGGAGGAGGTTATGATTAGGTTTGGACTCCGGTGGAAACCGAAACCGGTATACCGGTTTTTTGGCTAATTTTCAAAAACCGAGAAATCCGAAGTTTTTCCTAGAAAAACCGAATTCGGTTTTTTTTTTAATTTTTCTTCAGTAATACTTGTATTCAAATTAGTTAGATGCCGAAAAAGACCTTAAATAAATTAAAAAAAAATTATAAATTATTTATATTTTTTCCCCTTTTTTTCCAATATTTAAATAATCTATATTTAATATTAGCGGAGTGTCCGTCTGTCCGTCCGTCAGTCTCGCTCTGATTGACCAACTTTCCGTTGGAATGACGAAATTTTGCCGTCTTATAGAGGACATTATAGAGTCCAGAAAAAATACTCGGGTCCCGAAATTCCTATAACTTTTTGAGTTATTAATTCCGAAAGTTACGATTTCTCCGATAGGAAATGTATAGAGAAATATGTATTTTTTTGGATTTTTTGTATTCTATGAAACAAATCCTCAAGCAGGCACTGGATTGGAATAGTAGTAATAATAATTTTCTTGGGTTCGAATCCCAGGCAGTCAGATGATTTTATTTAAGCCATTTGGATACCAAATGGCTTAAATAAGAATGCCTGGACCCACAAAATAGATATATTCATTAATAACGGTTATCGTTTAAAGTCTTATATGGCCTAAGTTGCCGAAAAGACTGTGTGTATGGGTGTGTGTGAGTGGGAATGGGAAAAAAAGGGTGAGTGTTTTAAAAAATAAAAAATAATAATAATTTTATTTACTCAAGGGATCTTTTTCCGTATAGTACGTACCAAGCCATAAAATATTTCTAAAATATTGTTGTATACCAATTAATTTAACTTCCAAAAATGGTGGTGCGTTTTAAATAGATTCAGATGTTGAAAAAAAAACCGGTTTAAAACCGGTTTACCGGTTTTCCGCTTTGTCAAAAACCGAAAAACCGGTTTTCAAAATTTTCCGGTTTTTTCCAAACCCTAGTTATGATTTTTTACGAAAGATTTGCATCTGAATTTTTTTTAAGGGAATCTTCTGTTTGGCCTTAAGCAGGATCCTGGTTAAATATATAAATATATAAACAGACACAAAGAATATAACAATGAATAATAATAATCCAACAGAAGCGATCTTCAGCGAACTTCTTTAAATCAGCCGTGGGATGCTTTAAAAAAAGTAAAAATAATCCGTCTATATTTTTTTTTTTTTTTTTGTATTATTTGTGTTTGTCTGGGTCTCGCCACCAAAGATTTCTGCCTATAAGCGGGTCATTAATATTTATTTAAACACAGATGCTTTATCTGTAAACAATTTCAATATTTAGGACTTGATAAAAATTTTACTGGTGAAAAGAGTTCAACGAATCTTTCGGAGTTTCTTACGACTTGCATATTATAAAATAAATAATATTAATTATGACAAAAATAACCTCATTTTTATCCGTTCACGTCCTCAATATTTATTCAAATGTTTAATTTATTCCTTAAAAAAAATTCAATAAGAACTTAAAAGAGAAAGAGATAGCGAGCTAATAATAATATTCAAGGATTGTAATAAAAAATAATAAAAAAAAAACATCTTCACGTTTTAGTGTCCTCAAAAAAAAGAAGGGAGTAGGAGAGTTGTTTATTCACGAAATGCATCATGTCTTCTTCCCTGGAGATGCTTTCAATGAGCATATAAGCACCGACATTAATCACGAGCGAAGGACACCTTCACAAAAAAAAGCCTGGTAGCAAGCAGGAGCCCATAAAAACAACTCCCCTCCCCCATTACCCCAACCCCCCAAGACAGACTTTCCAAATGGATTTCCATTCATCTCAGACTATAAAAAAGGAAGATCGCCTCACACGTTTATAATATATCAATATATAAATGCAAGAAAAGATATAAAGAAGAAGTCTATCTCTCCACCACCACCATCAGAAATGGTGTTACCTGCCTCTCCGCGATGCGTCTGAAATTTCTGTCCCTTCAATTAATATACTTTTATTGGTATATTTAGATAATTGGTTATACGTCTTTGGATTCTTCGTTGCCCTCTGTCCATTTGAAGATGTATCGCTGAAAACAAAAAATATAATTTTTTTTTTGAATTAAATTAAATTTTAAAAAATTTTTTGATTCCAAACTATGGGGTTTTTTTTAATACCCTCCCCAACCGGCCTTGAAGATTGTGTGGGCCGAAACGTCAGTCTTGTATGGCTAGTAATAAAATAATAAAATAGATTTCGCTGCTAAGTCTGTTCTTTTTTTTGTCTCGGGCTTGAAATTTTCCTTATAAATACGAAAATAAACACAATTTACATCAAAACTGCAAAAGTAACGTCCCACATCCTGCAACCAAAAGCGGACATTTAGACGTCGAAGGGACGATGTTGCAACTTTGGGACATCGCAGAACGTCCCTGTTGCGTCAAATGTCCGATTTTTGGTTGCAGTGTATGTGGGGAACTCTTCAAAATTTTTTTATACTTTACTCATTCGTCTGCTGAGGCCATTTTGACTTTTAGTTTACAATTGTGTAAATTTAAACAAATAGGGTTTTATGGCCTTTCAACTCTCAAATCTTCTGGGAGATTGCCTATCCTGAGATAAACAGAACTTGACTTGGCTTAACTTCAACTACTCTTCCTGGCTGTTCCTATTAGCTTAAATACTTAAATCTGAATACCCTATATATTTTATGTTTTCTTAATTAAGTAATTTATATACAAAATATAATTAGTAGCTATATTAGTTACACCAGATTTTTTAAAATAAATAATCATTTTTTAAATAAGTGAGAAAAAAAAGAAATGAAAACATCTGGCTTATATCTTTGAATTTAAGACAATTTATTCTTCTTTTTAACATAAACACACAATACAACTCATTTTGAAAGTACGCAACATATTATAATTTAAATTATATATTATTACCAAGCATTTTTTCATAGATACTAAAGAGAGAGAATAATTTGACAATATTATAACATACATGAATGCACAAGATGAAACGCTTACCTTTAAAAAAAAAAAGAGAAAAGGCATTGTGTGGTATCATTGGTTGTGTGAAACCATCCGGAGGGTGAGTCTAGCTCAACATCTGCTTAGGGACCAGGCGCGTGTCAGGCGCGTGCCCTCGTTTGGGGGCCCAATTAGCCCCACGGGCCAAAAGAGCCCAAATGCAGCTGGGCCAGCCATTTGCAACCTAGTTTATAATATCATAATTAATTCTTCAACATTTTTTAATTTTAAATCTTAAAAATTTCTGTGTAGTTTCTTTCATGTAGGGCTCATTTTACCCTCAAAATTCCTTGAAGCACACTTTACTCTTGTATTTCATAGGAAAGATACCCCATAGTAATATAATATAAATATTTTGCTGCTTGAAATATATGTCGCC
This sequence comes from Euborellia annulipes, assembly GCA_023213315.1. NCBI lineage: Eukaryota > Metazoa > Arthropoda > Insecta > Dermaptera > Anisolabididae > Euborellia > Euborellia annulipes. The sequence continues at coordinate 3,543 of JAKCPI010026761.1, read as the reverse complement.
ACAAAAAATCTGATGTGACAAGCACTGAATTTTCAATTGCCGAAGATAAGAAAGTGTGCTATGCAGATTTTTCACTATAGACCTATATCATTTCGACCCTCATTCTTAAAGGCATCTCTTTTATTCCAAAGTGAAAGAGTGGACAACCTTAGTTCTATATATCATCACTTAAGAGATTTTGACACTTTTGAAAAATTGTCTCCTAATTTCGGGTGATGGGGTACCCCAAAATCGGATAGGGAAATAAATCATGAAAACATTTGAGAAAAAGCAGTTGAAAAAAAGTTTATTAAGAGTATAATATTCGATTTCTTCTTTTTCTTCTTAGCCTTATTGGCCTCCGGCATATGCCATTTAGCCAGACGTGTAATATTGGAGTACAAGATCCAAATGCTGTGCTGTGAGTCTTTTGAAGAGCATGCTCACAGTTGAAAGTTTTCCATCCTTTCTCATCTGATCCAGAGAAATTCACTTATTATCCACTGTTGGGTGTGTTTATCTTGCTTGAATGGTTGAAGACAGTAAATACACTCCTCGTCTGCGTTGTCCTCGTCTGTGGATATCTGATATTAGGGACCCGAAACTATCCGATCTTGAGAGCCAACTCGTCTTTATATTCGACGGAACCTAATCTTGTTAGCTGAAATACTTTCTCTCTATAAATATTTCATATAAAGAGGTAAGAGAAAGTAAAAATAAGTGTATATTAAAATTAACGTTCTTCTCCAAATTAGCTACCACTATAGTAGTCTGAACATATCAATTGTAGTAGTTGTAGAATAGTTGTGAAGTGCCTCCTCCAAAATGTTCATAAATTCAGAAACCAAACAAATATTCAATACTCACACTGTCAACAGATAAGTTCACTCAACGTCGCTATAGGATAGAAGAACTAGTTACAATTTTTTTCGCTTCGCTGCAGCATACAGAAGAGCCAGAACCATGGAATCCGATATTGGGCGTCTATTCGATAATCCGCTACTTTCCCCTACTACTTCGATTATTAAAGTTAATAAGAGGTGATATTTGTCCGTCTCATTAGAGCTTGTTTTGAAATTTTTTTCTTCATATGTTTATGTCGTTCGCTTCTCATTATTATTATATCATTATCAAAAAATATTGATTTGGTGGAAACCCGGTGGAAATTTTTGGTTTTCAAATAAGTTTGACTATTCTTTATATAGATCTACTGAGTTTTGGGCTTCATGGATATTTGGACACCCATTTCAGAGTTAATCATGCCAACCAACAGGCAGATGTCAAGTCAAAATATGGTCTACGGATTAGGGGACGTTAAAAGGTGAAGATCCGTTGACATTTTTAGAAACGGAAAGAAAAAAAAAAAAAATATTTCAAAGATCTGAAATAGATTCTGACGAAATATTATGATCGAAACTTCGTGTTGTAATTTTGCATTTCATTAGATTTGATTTAATAAAAATAAAATAAATAAATAAATCTCTTTTAATTAGAAATATCCGTTTGATTTTAAATAAACATTCCTTTTAATGGGAAAACGAGATAATTCGTTCAGTGGAAGCCTTCAATCGTTTGGCTAAATTGAATTTCATCAATCGAATTATTAATCCTCTCCCCCTCCCACCCACCCCCTCCCTCCCCCTTCCTCGTTCTCTCTCTACTACCAACATGCAGACGTGTCAGTTGGCTAATTCAATCCTCTGCGATCAATCATGGTTAATTGAATGTGCCTTGGAAAATGATAGACTCGCTGCCTGGACCAATCATCAAGGCGTGCGCACATCCGCTTTAATCGACCCAACGTCCTTGTCTCCAAAAAAGAAAAAAAAATCTAAATTAAAAAAAATTAATCGACAATAACCAGAAGATCATTTACTCTAATTTGTGAAAATTGATCATAATTTTATGTTAGTGCCTTTCGTGGGGTAACTTGAGAGCCCCATTTGGGTTATTATTTAATAATTAAATAAAAACATCTCTCAGGAAAAAATAAATATGAGGGGACTTATGATAGAACGTTTATGACGTTAATTTTGATAAACTTTATATAAATAGAAGGGAAAATTTTCTGGTAATTAAAAAGTTGATCTATCACTCAATTTATTCACAAATCTGAGCCCTCAAGAGTGAAAAATAAATCAATATTAATGAGGTATAAGATCAGGTGCCAAATATAAAAATTAGTAATTTTTACTTTTCTTTGTGGTAAAAATACTCGGAATTTGATAAGATTTAACTAAACGGAAAAGCTGTTCGCTTGTTATTGCTAAGAGATGGCGTTAAGATCGTGCTTGCTCGAGCCAATCAGATTCTCACGTCAAAATAAGAGAATTTTCTCTTATTATTTAAAAGTTCATCTTTGTGGCTGATTTCTTTTTGTGGAGGACAGTATAAATGTACTGTCGGCGTCACAACTGCCTGCCTGATATACCCTAAATAAATCATCTTTTTTTTTTTAATTTGTGAAAGAAAAAGGCAAAATTTTCAGCAATTTTTTTATTCGTTTACAAGGCAATATTTCCAAATATTTCGAAGACCTATCGGCACTCCTTCATTGGATTTCACCTCCTTCACTACGTATGACCCTTACAACGGTTGGATGGTTACATGGTCCCCATGTTATACGTTTGACAATTATTAATTATTTTAATTGTAAGGAACACTCGTGGTGAATGAGGTGAAATCCACTGAAGAAGTAGTGCCGATAGATCTCCGAAATATTTGAAAATATTGCCTTGTAAACTAATAAAAAATTGCTGAAAATTGTGACTTTTTCCTTCACAAATAAACAAAATTCAGCCACATCACTTAAGAAGAATTTTTTTTTAATGCAACTGTAAGGGAAAAGCTACTTTCAAGACAAGCATTTTGGTTGCCTTGGCTGAAGGCTCCACTCTTGAAAACATCAGGCACTTGTGATGCCAACTGTACTTCACATCAAAATAGCAATTCACTATTTCTTTATTTCAAGAAATAGCAAAAGAAAAATTATTTGTTTAATAAAGATAATCCAATTTGGAATCTTGATTTCCAACCCTCTCTCTGTCTGTTTGTTCCTGAAATGTCCTTTTCGAGTCCTCTCAAGTGTGTCTATCATCAATCTGGTCTTTGCATTCATCGATCGAAGCTCTCTCCCTTTTCTGCTGCTGCAGCACACATCATCCTATGCATTTCATAGGGTTGACAGACATCCACCCACCCTCTAAGGGCGCCTATCTCCAAGCTCCAGCCCCAGAATGCACACGATTATCACAGGCGTCTGCAGCCCCTTTATTTGACCACAGGGTGTCAACCCCTCCCTTTCTCTCTCTCTCTATTTGTGGGGAGCTGCAAATAAATACTCACAGATCAAATATATGGACGACCACTTAACGTGTTTTTTTTTTACATGACATGAACATGAACAACCAAACACCCTTCTTCTAATGACGTTTTTATTAGTTTGTACCATCCACTTCAAAAGTATTGAACAGTAATGAATTTATTTTGGAAATAAAAATAGAAGAGTGGTAAATTTTACTCTTTAATGTCTATAAGAAATTTATTCTCGTCCTCGTAATATGC
>JAKCPI010026760.1:0-10616 GCA_023213315.1 Euborellia annulipes | reverse complement strand
AAAAAAATTTCAATGTAAAATTTTCTCTTTTCATTCAGAAAGAATTTTATCTAGTTTTTTTTTTTTTTTTTCTTGAAAGCATCATTTCTCTCTTCTCTATCCTCTAAAGAGTTGAGTAATCTCTTTTATGACTTGCTTAAGGAATGTTTTATCTAATGAAAGTTTTAACGAGTTCAAATTTTAAGATGACTTTCATGTTTTGAAGACATCCATAAATTGTCTCTCTCTTCTTTTTCTCTCTACCTTTAAATATCTATGTATTAATATATAATTGTCAGTTCAAAAATAAGGGAAATGTAGACCATCATGAATATATTTTCATTACAAATTCGCAGTGGTTCCTACACTATTCTAAAAACAATGTCGAAATTATAAGAGATAATCATGAACTAATCCTTGGAGTTTTTTAATAATTATATGTCAAAGACCTAGAAGGTGTCATGACGTTGAAATATGCCATATAAAGGCTTAGGAGGTGGTGCTTCATCCACGCTCAAGCCCGACTTAGAGCCAGTTGCTTCACATCTAGTCAACTAGCAAACTTCTGACTAATACCAAATCATAGTAAACAAGAACCCGCTTAACCTTCGAGTTAAAAAATTGTACATACAGTAATTATAATTAGCTATCTCAAGTATAAGGAGAGTTTTGTGAAGTTAGCAACTTAATGAAGGCATCATTTATATTAAAAAAAAAACCCGACTTGTGTTACTAATTTCATTCCTTAGTAAAACCTTATACCCGTCTTACCTAACAAACTACTATCTGACTCTTATTAGAATCATATGATTAGCTTAGCTAGATGTGAAAGACTAGAAATTGATAGTCAATGCCGTTGGATAGCTAATTAGAAGTGAAGCAACCAGCTTTTGGTTGGGTTTAGCCATGGGCGTAACTAGGTTGCCGGGGGCCTGGCCCCTCCTAGAAGGCCTCTATGCCCCCCCAGCCAGGAGGATGGCTGGTCCCATGCCCCCCCCCCAGCCAAATTCGCTGGCTACGTCCATGAGGAAGAGGGTCCAGTACTTGACAAAAACTTTTTTTGTTCTCAAATCTCTCTTCTTCTTTATTTAATTTTGGATATACTTCTGTTTTTGAAATCACAATGGATTGGAAGAGTAAATAGATAAAATTCTCATTTAGAAAGTGCAATTTGCCAAATGGCGAGAGAAACTTGTGTAAAAAAAAAGTAGAATCCAGTAAAAAATTAGATAGCCGATTTCGAAACTTTCTTCGTGATATGGAAAAGTTTATAACAACGCTAGGTGGAAAAATGTTGATTTATTTATACAATAAAATCTACCGAGTAATAATTAATAGATTTTTTTGAAGCGAAACTTCTTAAATAATTATTATTTATCTTCTTCTCTCATCGCCTTGCGGGGTCGGCGGATCTCACTCTTTCCCTCCAAACCTATCATACGTTTTTTAGGAACGGAAGAAATAGGGACAGGCCGGCCCGTCACACGGTCTAAAGGAAGAGACAGACATTTAAAGAAGTGAAGGACTGCCTGTCCCAGCTCGGGCAGCTCGTGGTCGCCATCCACGTACCCACTAGATATGGGCCCCTGAGCAAAAATAATTATAATTATTATTCATCTCTAATTTTTTTTTTTATTTTTCACAACATACCGTAATATTGCTAATATAGAATTTAATTATTATACAAATAGGTCATGGAACTAATTATACATAATTTCAACATTTAGTGGCATTTAATGTTTTATTATCGATATTAAAGGTTGATTAAAATAAGTTTTATAGTCTTACAAATAAAATAATAATGAATGAATTCATCTCCATTCGTACACCTTGGTTGAATTTTATTTGCTTTCGTTTACGACTTCATATAAAGAACTAAAATTATGAGGTGTCAAATTTGATTAAGGATTTAAATAATTATTTGTTTTAGATCAGATAAATCCAATCAAACCGGGTCAAATAAAATTCAAATTCAAAATGTATAGAAACTAAAAAAACGGCAATTCTCCGGATCTCTATTTTTATGATAATAGCAATGGATGATAAACGTACCTAGAACAAGTTTTAGATATTTGTTCGCGTAATTAAGTTGTTTTTTTATTAAACCAAAAAAGTCCATGACTATTAATTTATGCAAAAGGAAGAGGAGCAGGAGTAGCCAAAAAATGAAGCCTCTGATTTTCAACAATTACAATAAAAAAAGAAAAAGTAAAAAAGCTAAATATTAATTATTAAATGTTAATTCCAAAACAAGCAAAAATTATACTAATAGAGATCTTGGCAAAGTTTGTTCTCACTAAAATGATATTTAAATGCGCAAAGTATTGACAAATTACTAATAAATCATATTTTTAAAAAAATGAAGAAATTATTAGACTTTCCTTCAATGAAATCGATAAATTATCATCCGTTATTTTAAAACGTGACAAATAGTATTTTAATAAAGACAAAGAGCAAGCAATCTTTTATTATCTCAAAGGGTGATTTATTATACCTATACCTAATGCTTTTTAATAGTTAAAATAAGAAATAAAAGTCTACGGTACTCTTTGAATCATTCACCTCCTCCAGTTCGGATATAATAAAACATTCCAAAAGAAAGGTGAATAAAGGGGATCACATCTCTTGAAAATAAACATCAAATCAGGGTATAAAAAGGCTGCGAAGTCTTGAGGAAATTAGTATATCAAAAAATAATATGGCGGTGTTTAGGCTATTTTTGTAGTCTTTTTTGGAGCAGGTAAATATTCCTTTTTTTCAGGTCCTTTTTAGCCACTTGGTACCCAAATGGCTTAAATAAAATCATCGGACTGCCTGGGAGCCGAACCCGCGACCCCTGGTGGTATTACAACCTTCCCAAGACCCTGGAAGATCTACAGAACAATAATGAGGCTGAAATTGCCAGTATACCAGAAGACATGCTTGAAAGAGTGCATGAGAATTTCAGAAAACGACAGCAACAGTGTGGAGGTAAACATTTGCCAGATACCCCCCCCCCCCCCGCTTTTTTTAACACTGTTTAAAACCATGTAATTAGAAACTTCCATTGTTGTCCATTATGAGAAAAATAAAAATGTAAGTTACTAGCCGTATTCATAGAATCATTGCTTGAGGAACAAGGAATCCTTATGGTCACCTATATAAACGTATAGGTATAAGGATTCCTTCATATTCCTCATAGGAACGACTATGAATACGGGTATAAGTCTTCATTATTTTTTTATTTAATTCCCAAACAAGGGCGATACAAAGGGAGTAATTATCATATAAAAGATAAAAAGAAATGAAAATTACACTTTTAGAAAAATACTTTAAAGGTACAGAAAGACGGCTTTAAGTTTAGACGTTTAAAAAGCTAAGAATTCGATAAATCAATAAATTTTCTAAGGCCTGGTCAATCAATTTATATATTCCAAAAAAAGGGCGTAGTGAAAATGATGGTTTATTAAAGTTAAAGGTCATTTGCCCCGAGCCCTTTCAGAGTTGTTTCTCTATTCCCACAACATTGAGGTATTTAATATTTAAAATTTGTAAATTCGTGGTCCGAATGTAAAAGAGAAAAGAGGCCAGACGTAATTGTGGATGGCCAAGGGCCTGAGCTCTGCCGTGAGACCAAGGGCCTGTAATTAGGACGCCAGGCGTGACGGAACCGGAGCCCTAAAGGGTTTTTCAAGAGGGCGGAGGGGGACGGGAAAGCCCTCCAAGGCTGGCATCGTCAGCCAACCAGAAACCGCCGGCCGCCGAACATTCAACATTCCCAAATTATTTATTTAATCATCACCTAACAAACAAGTATAAATGAAACGCTCTAATAAAACGGGCGGAAGAAAAATTTTGATTGCTATTCCTTGGAGCAGAGGTAAAGCTCTTAATTAACAACCTAAAAATCAGAAGCAACAAATTAAAATTAATATGCATACTTAAGACTTAAAAAATGTAACAAAAAAATTACTTTTCATTTCTCTGAGTGAAACATATATACCATAGAGCCAGAGAGTAAATAAATAAAATTGCGAATTTTATTTTGAATAATCAAAGCCCTTTCTTTTTTTTATATCTATCAACGTTCCTATATTTTCCAACGCTGTTTACATTTTACTTCATAAAATATTTGTGTTATTTTTGGCAAAATCGCAAAAAATGGTGATATATCAGTCTCATAACAACGCAGAGCAATCACCAAACCTTCATTTGCAATTTTTTTCTTTTTTTTTTTTTAGTATATACATTTTTAAAATGATTGATGAGTTTTCTTTCCCAAAAGAATCTACAGACAAAAAAACGAAGTAGAGGTAATATTTAAAGGGAAACCAACGATAAACTGCATAAGGTATGTATTAACTAAAGAAAAACTTTACTGGGCACAATTTTCATTCAGTAATTAAAAATCATCAGGTCTGCAATAAAATCAACCAGAACATCAAAAGGAAGTGAATTTGTTGTTTGCATTGAAAGAGAGCAAATTCACTTGACCCTTTTGTTTTGTATTCTCATGCTATGGTTGATTTTATTGCAGAGCTGATGATGGTCAATAAAACTGGAAAATTAGTGCACTACATAATCTTTTTAATTGAAGTTTTTGCTTCAGCAAACTGCACCTTTTTAATTCTAAAAAGCCAGACAAACCAGCGTAAGAAGATATTACAACGATCAAATTCGAGGTTTACTGTTCTTAGAAATCTTGCAAATGGTGGTACAAAAAAAATAAAGTAGAACTATATTTTAATGAAAGTTAGAAGAAAAATGCAGACAGGATTTTTCTTTAAAAAATATATAACAGTAAGTTATTTTAATATATTTTATTTTGTAGACGAGACAATCCTAATTATTCAGGCTTGCAGTAAGTTATTTAATAGCTTACGGTTCGGCCTTGATTAAAGCCATCTTCAGAGCTGTTAGTTGAGTATAATAACATCTAACAGCTCCGAAGATGGCTTTAATCAAGGCCGAAACTTAACCTATAAATACTGTTATATATTTTTTAAAGAAAAAATCCTGGCTGCATTTTTCTTCTAACTTTCATTCCTGATCAAAATTCCACCAGCCATAAAACACCCTTATAGAAACTGCAGTCATATTTTTGTCAAAATTTCCAATTTGATTGTTATTTTAATTTGGAACAAGAATAAACTATTTTTATTCAAGTTCAATAAAAGAATTTCGATTTACTTATTTTCTCGTCTTTAAAAATAAAATAAATCAACTTCCTGATAAGATTTTAAATTTACACCCTTCTCTTGAAAAAAAAAAACAACAAAAACAAACAGGATGATGCTCAAGGTGTGTAAAATAAAATAAAAAAAAAATGAGAAAAGAGGGAGAAATCGCATTTGGCAGGGCAGGGCCTGTCCTGGACCATAAAATCGAAGAGTCTGAGGGGTGCACAGGCATGCAGGCAGGATGTACGGACTTGCAGGGTGCTTGAATGCGATGCCCTTATCAGCTGAGCGTGTGTTTTTAATAGCGGACCAAAGCTAGAAGGGGTGAGTCTCTACGTTCCCTAGGGGTTCCTTTAAGGGTCGCCCATGAAAAGGGAGCAACCCTTAATGAGAAGCCTCGCCATTCAACCGAGCATTGGCAACTATTGCCAGACAGAGAGACCCTCACTATTGCGAGATAGCGATACAGTCAGGCTAACAATCTGCTGTGATACAAAAGAGATCGATTTTTATTCCGAATAAATCACATGCCTAATCGAATGTAAAGAAATTTACTGAAATTTCACTTGAATGAATCCTTCTTTTCAAATTTCATATATTTGAACTTGATTTGTCTATAGATAGCCTTAATCCAGGCTGTTTGTTCTTGATTATTTTAGAAAAAATTGTAATAACTGCAAGTAGAAAAACTCCTTATAACTCAAACATGGTTAATTGTAATTTCAGTTTTGACAAAAATAAAGTTATTTAATAAAAATAAATATATAATATATTTAAACTCTTTTAAACACTTTTAGGCTTGGTTGCATCAGCTAGAGTCAGTTTGTTGACTTTTAAATGACTTATTTTGTAGTGCAGAAACCCACTTCAGTTTTATTCTTATAGTAAAATATACGACATTTCATCATTTTATTGTTAAAAGAAGTAAATATATTTGTTATTTTTTTTCTTTAGATTCAACTTCTTTTAACAATAATAAGAACAGATGTGATATATTTACAATATGTTATGGGCTAGAGCCCGCTTGCATCAGATCTCGTCGCCATTTTGCTACCAATCGGATAACCTATCTTTCGAGTAATTTCAGCTAGATATATGATGAATTAGAGCCAAAGTCTCTGTTAAGTTAGCTGAGACCCAAAGTTCTGTTTAAGATTTAACAAAGGGGTGATATTAGAAACACAAGCCTGGCACCAGCACCCTAACTTCACGAATATAAATGAAAGATGCAATCTGCAATCTATCCCTTTTTTTGTTATTATTCATTTTTTCAGTCAAAATTATATATCTAGGATATATGCCAAGGTGTTGAAGTTGATATTTTCTAATATCCAAACTGGTACTATGTTCGAGGGTTGGCAACTCGCTCTAGCGAGACGAATATTTTCCTAACTTCAGCTAATATAACGCGGTATAGGTCGGTTAAGTTTGCTATTTGAGTATAAGTGAAGCAAACAGTCCTTATAAGCTATGCTGAGAGAATAATTTTATTTTGAAATGAAAAATAGCAATTCGTAATAATCAAGAAATTTTAATTATTGATTAGACAAAGAATTTTAAACCGAAAAAACTAAAAGAGGGAATATTGAGAGAGGATTAAAAAAAAAAATGAGGGAGAGAAGTCTATAATTTATTCAAGGGTGAGAGAACTCCCTTTACTCATTCAAAATGTATTCATTTGAATGGATAATTTATAAAAAGTGTCCAATTTTGTGTTAACGATATAATTTAGGATCGTTTGATATAAAGCCGACATGGAATTATGTTTGAGGATTGTATACTAACACATTTAACATGAAAATAGGCCAATTTGACTTTTATTATTGATTAGGACACACATACTCACAAAATAATCACTTAGCAAATCAATTTTCTTATAAATTTTGTATTATTCGTGTAAATGATATATTCGAGATCTTCAATAAATAAAATTCTTGAACAATTGTTAATATCATTTTTAAACATATATAAGTCGTAAATATTTTTATTTAATGAAAATCCCTTACGTCCAGAATATGAACACGGATCTTCTTTGTAGAAGCCGACATTCTAGCCCACTACACCACCGATTGTGTATGACGTCACGATCATTGTTGGTCTTTCTATTAATGTATTGTTAATTTAATTACATAACCTATTAAACCGTGTACAAAATAAAATTATGACAAGACGTGGCAGCAAAAGTAAATAGCATAAAGTCACAAAATGATTATCTGATATGTTAAATATAATTAATGTCCTTTTACTAGTACTTTTCAGTGCCTGAAGAGTGTGTGAGAGACTGAGTGGATGGACAGGGGTTGGGGGGGGGGGGGAGTTTGTATTTCGTTCATTTTCAATTCACGTTCACAAAAATAAACATAAATAGCCTAAAATTATTAATTTTATGCTTGCAATTTATTATCATTTACTAAAATAAATAAACACTTAACAATAATTTGGTTTGTTATTTTCTGACTAAAATAGTATTTATTCATATGTATGAACAACCGGAGAGATTTAGAGCTTTATTTATTTAATTTTTTTTTTATGCACCTGCAAATTTTAGAGGTCCACTAAAAGACAATCAGATTAAGTGTAATTTTGGTGACCAACTCACTAAATGATTAATGCAGTCCTAAGTAATTAACAAATAAACTGCAAATAATAAGTGAGTTGATCATTTGGGATGTCTATCTTCAAGCCATTAAATTTCCACCAAACTATTTCTATTTGTGGTTTGTTAAAAGTGAGCTAATCTCCTGAGATATGACTTTTAATATTTATGCAGATTAAAATTTAAACTTTTTAGAAAAATTCGTTTAATTAACGTTAAATTCTTATTTGTCAAAACTTGGAAAAGTTTTGTTTGTTATTATACCTGGATAGCGTGGAAGTTTATAATAATTACAAAACTTACAAGTTTTGCATATTAAAAGGGAAAGGACGGAAAATTATACATAGCAGGAAGGAACATTTTTTATTAAGCACTCCTGAGTCAGACTGCGTAGTTAGTAGTTGGTTAAAAAATTAAAGTAATTAAAAAAAAAAAAAAAAACTCTTTGAAGTGTTTAAATTGAATTGTTTCAGACGATTTGATTTCATACTTTTTCTTTTAATATATTCTTATCACGCAACTTTTTTTTACGCATTTGGAATCGAGATAAGAGAGAGTGAGAGTTGCGTCTCTCTTGAGAGAAATCTTTTCCGTTTTATACTTTTTCGATTTTTTCGAAAATTAAATTTTCTTTTTGAAGGAAAAGGTCCTAAAGCGTATGATGTTTTTTTTTAACTTCAAAATTTCATAGATATCTTGATTGAATTGAGTTTATTTATGAAAGTCGTTTTTTAATCACTGGTTAAGTTGATAATTCGATTATTAACTAGATCGCATAAGTAGCACTCTTCTCATTACCCTACTCTTCAGAAACTATCCTCTGCATTTAGATTTCACTTTATATTTTAGCGATTTCGAGTGGCCACTTTTAAGATGCATTCTTCAAATTTCAGCCAAAATAGTTTTAATTCAATTAGCGAAATTTATAGCATTCATAAATTTAGTAGACATTAATCAATAATTAATTAAATGAATGAAACAAAATTGAGGAGTTTATTTTAAATTAAAGTATACAAATAAAATTAAGTGCTTTATTTGTATACTTTAATTTACAAAACAAATCTGGTGTGATTATCGCAGAGCACGTATCTTATTTCTTCTGTCCTCGCCTTATTCCTGCGATTTGGGGTCGGCGGACCTCACTTTTTCCCTCCAACCCTATCATGCGTTTTTGCGACCGGAAGAAATAGAACAGGCCAGTCCGACGCACGGTCTGACGCCTGTTGAAAAGAGGAAGTAAGAGACAGACATACAAGAACAAAGGACTGCCTGTCCTAGCTCGGGCAGCTCGTGGTCGCCATCCACGTACCCACAAAATGTGGGCCCCTGAGCAAACAGCACTAACTTTCGGTAATTGAACGTTGTGTACTGTGCTTGTCACACCAGACTTTTGTGTCCACTTTAGTTTCCGGCAGTGCAATATGTAACCACTCAAAGATTAAATAAAAAAGAATCTCTTCTTATTGTACATTTTGTCTCTCCCACCTCTAACAAATTCAGGAACAGATGTCAGTGGCGAGGGTTTTGGGGGTCTCTCTCACCCTCTCAGGAGAACGAAAAAGGAGTATATGGGTATTATTTTCAGTTGGTAACCGTGGGCTCTAGCTGAAACATTATAATTAGTAAGTAAAAAACTGGAGAATAAATGCTAGCATCCTCTCACATCATCTTTAATTAATAGATAGCCTATTTCGACCTGGTCATCATCAGTACAAAAAAACTACAAAGAGATGAGCAAAAATTAATACATTATTTAGATAATATTGTTATCTCATTGAATTGTTGGAGGGCCGGTGTCAAACAATGTGTAAGAATTATTTTTATAATTTCAGAGAAGCAGAGGACAGATGTGAGCACGAGCGAACGTTTTGCATGTGAATTCATGAGCTGGAATTTATATATTATCCCCACTCATGCGCCATCATACCTGATCCTCGAATTATAATATGTGAATATTAATTATATGAGGTTTATTTATGTTAAATAATTCTTAAACATTGTTTGACACCTGGCCTCCAACAAATCGTGTAAGTTTAAAATGGGATAAAAATATTATATAGATAATGTATTAAATATTCTTGATCATCTCTTTGTAGTTTTTTGTACTGATGACCAGGCGTAATGCCGGTCGAAATCTCTTCTAATTAAAGATGATGTCCAGCCCTTTCAGCTTATGCCGAAAATTAACTCTAAAAATGTCAAACTCGGAAGGTTATTTATTCCAAGATAACAAGAAATACTCATTTGCTTTTAACAGAGGCAATAAATATATAGGCCTATTATTTAAATTGAAATTTTAAATGAAAAAATATAGGTCTATTAAATACTAGGTAAATATCAAAAGTCATGAAGTCTCTAAAATGGCGGAGAGTTTTGCTTGCGCAAATATGCTTGTGCATGATTAAAATTCAGTCGCGCATCAAGCGGCTTGCACAATTAAAATGTTTGACAATTCTCCTACAAACGCTACAGTTTGCTTATACAAAAAGATTGCCTGAGCATTGCTTGTCAAGTTTGCAGTTTGTGTAGCCGCCTTTATACATTTGAACCAGTGATAATCTTCCAATTGTAATTATACCATCAAAACAAAAAATACAAGAATCCGAAGTCAAATATATTAGAAAGACGAGGACAAATTCCTTACAAGCATTAAAGGTTTTTGTTTAGGAAATCCTACCTCGGATTCCTATTACTAATGTAGCCTTCAGGGGACTTGTGTATGTGCCTGTTCTCTCGCTGATTGGCTAGAGATACAGGAAGTGGAGCGGGAGATGGAAATTTAAAACTAAGTCAGAGAGGGAAATTTGAAACTTAAAATTTTGCAATTGTTCGCCGAAGGCTTCCAAACAGTTGGCAAGAATAAATTTGATGCATTTGCTCGC
>JAKCPI010026759.1:0-29832 GCA_023213315.1 Euborellia annulipes | reverse complement strand
TGATATAATCTCATTATTAAATTCATTTTGGATATTTCGACCGCAACTAGTAACTTCCAACAGCAAGGTTATTATCTCATGGCTGGGATGTATAAACGAGCCATTGACATGGATGAAAGCAGCCAAGAAAGGAATCCTCTATTGTAGGTAATTAAACTTTTTTTTTTTTTTTTTTTTTTTTTTTTTTTTTTAATATTTCGGCCAATTTTAATAGGCCATCTTCAGTAGTCTAAAAGAAAGCTTTTGCACTCTGCATACATGTCAATTCTACTAAAAAAAACTTTAACCATTGAAGATGGCTCCAATAAAATTGTCCGAAACGCTTTGTTATATGGGCTTCCTTTTCTCTCACCTCTTTCCAACTCATTAATAGATTACATCTAAATTGACTAACCTTTTTTTTATTTTTTTTATCTTAACAAGATCCCTATTTTGCCACTTAGAAAAAATTTTGGGAACTCTACCTGAAATGACGAGAGAGAAAAGAGGGAGCACCTTTTGTCTTCCTTTTTGACTCATCTGAACTATTTTAAATCATTTGGTGCCTTTACAGAGAGGCCCGGGCCCTCCCAAAGACAAATTTTCATTTAATTTCTTTTTTTTTTTTTTAAACACACACTTTTTCTCATTCACACCCACATTCTCCCACACATGCATACAGTCTTTTCGGCAACTTAAGGGGCCCATACACGATCAGTCAGATTGTCAGTCTGAGTGAATCAGTCAGATCGTCAGTATTTTCTTCATTCAAGTATAATTTTACACATATCATTCAGACTTCCAGTCAGAATCAAGTTCTTTTTAGCTCATTCGACTGAGGGAAGCCACTAATTTTTTCTTCTTAACTAAACTAACTTAGTTCCCTGCCACTAACAAGTATCAATGAAAAACAAAAAGAAAACGGCCATCAGTCCTTCAGTATTGCCCATACACGTTCAATCAAAACGCCAATCCGCTCAAATACTGACAGTCTGACTGATCGTGTAAAGGCCCCTAAGGCCATTTAAGACTTAAAACGATACTCGTATTTATAATATATATTTATATTTGGGGGTCCAGGCATTCTTATTCAAGCCATTTCGTATCCAAATGGCTTAAATAAAATCCTCGGATTGCCTGGGATCCGAAGACAGGTGCGCTACCAACTTCACCAATCCCGAGGGCTTTTTTAAAACCTAAATATTTGCGTATTTTTTCGAGCCCTGAGGGACCTGGGCCCTTTCTAAGACAAAAGTTTTTATTACTTTTATTTATGTGGCACTCTTTTTCAAACAAAAATATATAAATTGGCCATAAAAGAGATATAGATTGGTATATAAGAATTTCGGAGGGGGAGGCCCTCGACCCTGTGCCTTTGCTAACCATTACTGATGAAAACTGGCATTTAAGAGCAATTTTCATTGATGAAGACTTAAAAATAGGTAGGTATACTAAATAAGTAGTTGAGAACTGAGAACAAGAGAGGCTTAATCCACTTCTATTTGATTGATCTAATCCTAAGTTTATCACAAATAATTTGAAAATTTTAGGCTGACTCTATCGTTCTCAAAGCTTCATTATAATGTTTTATAATTTACTATTTCTTTTAAATAAAGGAAAAAAGGCTTTTAAGTAATAAATTAAAAAAAAAAAAAGAATATCTCTTTCGAAATACACAAATAAATGATTAATGTTTTAAAAATAAATAAATAAATCTATTGAACAATACCTCTCTTCAGCCCATAACTTTCATTAGGATTGTGTATGTCAGCAGGATTTATAAAAAGAAGAATCGACGGCTGCCTGAAGGGTGTCATCGATGGCCTGAAGGCGGGTCATGCCCCTGGAGTCCCCTCTCCAAAATGATGCAAAGATGCTTTCTTTACCCAAAAGAAAGGCTTGGCTCACATTGGTATCTGTTTCATTCTCTTTCGAGGGGCTCGGCCGCATTCGCACATTTGTTTTCATTGGATTCATTTCTTCCTGATATTTTAATAGGTAGGTCAAAATTTACATGTGTAAATATTTTAAAACACTTAAAAAATCATTCGTGCACAAGCATTAAGATGATTTTACAAGTACAATGCAAATGTGTTTTTTTTTTTTAAATCAATTCTCTCCTTATATTTATTTTTCTTTAAGGTATACCGGTATTTAATTTTATTATGGAAATGAAGTTATATACCTATATATTTATTTGAGATAATTATTTTGCATGAAAAATAATATGCTGTGGCCAGTCAGCACTTTTAATAAAAAGAATATATATATATATATATATATAAATATTTAAACGACAGATATAAATATAATTTGTCCTGATTCTATTCCAGGGTGGCAATTTTACCCAAACTTAGGCACAAACACATCTCGCAAATTTGCTATTTTATATAATTTATTTCAAAATATTACTAACAAATTTTAATAAAATTATTAATTTGTTGTCTTTTATTTTATATATTAAATTAATTTAAATAATTTTCATTTTTTTAACTATTTATAAATATATATATATATACTAGCCGCGCCGCCCCCTGCACCAACAGTCTTGGGTCCGCCTGCTGCGGACCCACTCAGCTTTTTCTTTTTTTTTTTTTATTTCATTAAGGTCTTTTTCGGCAACAAAGGCCATTTAGTCATCGTCTCTATTTCGGAATGAAAATAATTTTCCTATAATTTCTAGAAGGTCCTCTTTAATCATATAAAATTTCGTTTCAAAATTCTAACTGGAAGTTGATCAAACAGAGCGTGACATATGGACGGGCACTGCGCCATTATATATATAGATCATTTTTTTCAAATGTAAAGAGTCAAATGAATAATATTATTAAAAATGTAATTTATTGAAAATATTTTAAAAGAAATTTATTGATTTTTGTAATAACACTTTTTTAAATAAATCATTTAATAAATGCAAAAAAAAGCAATCAGTATCTAAAAGAAAATAAGAGTTACAAATCATTTTCACTTGCATAATGACATAACTCTTATAAATCACTTTATTTTAAGATAATAAAAAAGATCATTATTTAAAAAAGTTAATAAAGTATAATTTATCAAAATTCTTAAATTTGACTTCCAATTTTAATAGGTGAAAGGATCAGCCTTTACATAGTAGAAATAAAATGTTCTTAAATATATAAGATCTAGTACACATCATCAATTGATTATATAATTTATTTTTAGGTTATAATTATCACGAATGTGTTTATTAAAGATTTTGTTTTATTATTATGGAAGTTTTTAATAATATTATTTATTAAAAATATAAATACTGTACAACATTTCGTCTACTCATTCTGCAGTAGTTTTCAAGTACTGTACACTTGCTCCGATTCAAGTGAATTAACCTCTAAGGGACCGTTACGTGCATTTTATATACAACGATGTTAGAACCATCTACAAAAAACATATTGTAACATCATTTTTATGTAAACACTTGCTTTGACTTCATGAAAATGATGTAGATGGCGCTGATGTTTGTGTCTAACTTCATGAAAATGACTGAAGATGGCGCGAACATCGTTGCATATAAAATGCACGTAACAGTCCCTTAGAAGTTAGTTCACTTGAGTCGGAGTAAATGCACAGTTCTTGCAACGACTGCTGAATAAGCAGTCGAAACGTTGTACAGTATTTATATTTTTAATAAATAATTAATAACAAAATGTGGTCTATAATTAAAAACTTCCATAATTTTTTTTTTTGAAAATTATATATATACATATCAGGTTTTAAATCTTACAAAAAATTGTATTTATATATATAGGTGATGCAGGGGAAGATCTTCGGAAAACGAGGTCCAGGACGTCGGCGTATCTCGTGGTTAAGGAATTTACGAGAGTGGTCTGGGCTTTCTTCGGTGGAGTTATTTCGAAGAGCTGCGACAAGGCGTCAATCGCTATGATGATAGCCAACGTCCGGAACGGGAATGGCATTTGAAGAAGAAGAATATATATAGTGGTGAGTCTTGATTAACGCTATTTCTTTCAGAACAATGCGGAACAGGGACCTTTGTATCAAACTAGAGCATGTAGGTTTTGTTCGACATTTAAAAAGAAGGAACCCGCCATCAACTAGCAGATTTTATAAGTCCCGAGAAGATGTTTATCTACAAAGGTACATGAAATTTAGTCGGTGATATATTTTAATATTTAAATATTTCGACCAAAATATTTTTATATCTCTCAAGGTATTCATAAATCGAGATTCATCGTCTGCCGCCCGGCGTTGTTTGGGTCTGATTTCATTTTCCAATGAGCAATGGCCCAGGCTATCTCGACATGCTTGTCGACATTTTTTTACCGCCACTGAAAATAATATTTACATATTGACGCTAGTAATTATCTAGGTGGTTTTATTTTCAATGTGGCAGGAGGCGGCGTGAGTTAAAAAATCTGGCCAAAATATTATCTGATAAGAGAAAAAAAAAATCTTTTTTTTTCTAACTGGCGGACTCGTTTCACTAGAACAAGGAAAAAGACAATTCAATCTGCGTAGGTCGCAGCGTGTCGGATCTGAGATAATAAACAGTATAATAAACTGACCTGTAAAGTAAATAAATAATAAAATTCAAGGCTTGAAAATTTTTGAAAAAAAATTATGAAAACTTTTTTTTTTAACCAAAATTTATACCCTCCTCATTTAACAGTTTATAAAATTTGGAAATTATTAGATCCAAATTTGAGAAAGGAAATGTACCGCCCAACTCCGTCCGAAATGGAAGAAATAGAATACGAATACTGTGGAACCTAGTATAATTCGTTCCAGATTCATACTCGTAAAGCGGAACAATAATATTCTCCCGTCTGTCGGGGGGCCCCCATGACACAGACTGATATATATCATCTATAACATGTATTTAAAATGCACACAATCCGCGGAAGGGTGCTTAACAAGTGATGTTTCGCATTAGGAACGCCAGGAGAGGAGGATGTTGCGGATTACTCGTTATGAGAGGTATTCTACTGTATTTTAATCAATCTATGTAGCCGATGGCGACTCTCTGAATTATATAATCCATATAAAGAAAATCATTATAACTTTAGTTTGGGATTTTTGGAATTTATTAAAGAGACAGTGCTTTTAAGGGTCTAACCATCATCTCTTGAACCTTACTATCCATGCAGAGAAATTCTTTGTTTCTTTTACCATATAAAAAATTTAAAAATTGAACATTTTTGACAAAAATGTGGTATGTTAATAAACAATTAACAAAATATTTTAGTTGTGGCTGTTGAGTTATATCAAGGCAAATTTTAAATATTTACTATTTGCGGCATACAAAACAATCGAATTTTGGAGTTTAGGCTTTCACAGTTGTTATCATTGGTAAAAGAATTAGATTTTTGGTTTAACTGTGGTTTATTTGTAAAAATTACTACGTTTCGGCCACTCATTCTGTGGCTTTCTTTAGGTAAAATTCAGCTAAGATTATAAAGGTTGTTACTGCTGTGACAATCTCAATTGAGACCCCAGTTGAACCGAAAATCTAATTCTTTTACTAATACGAAACAAATTAGGCTAGGTCTCGTCTTTGAAAAACCTCAAGTACTAGTACTTTTCTGATGTACTTTTTTTTCATTTTTCTTGAAATTCCCTTTACCGATTTCTTTCAAATTTTAAATATTTACAAATAAAGAATTTTATATATCATGTCCATGAAGTAATTATGAAAAACATCTAACCAGGTATTTATTAATTTTTCGCATATTTAAATACTTTACTATTTGCTGCATACGAAACAAATTAGTCTAGGTCTCGACTTTAAAAAACCTCAAGTACTAGTACTTTACTTATGTACTTTTTTAGTTTTTTCCAATTTTCTCAATTTTCTCTTTGACGTTTTCTTTTCAATTTTAAATAGGCCTATATACTATTTCCGATAAACAAAAAGTATGCTATGTCTCGTTTTTGGAAGACTTCGAATACTTTACTGATGAACAGTGAGGGACAATATTAGTCCCACCCATGTGTTTTCTACATGTGATTATTTCATTGTTTTTATAAAAAAAAAAATGAAAATCTTTATTGAAAATTTTCTAGATTTGAAACATGAAAGTTTCCATTAAAAAATATTTAATATTTTTTTAAAAACAATGAAATAATCACAAGTAGAAAACGCATGGGTGGGACTTGATATTGTCGCTCTTTGTACTTTTCTAGATTTTCCAATTTTCTCAAAAGAAAAAACCAGCTCGGTCATCCCGGAACAATATATAAACCAGGAAGTGGGAAAATTGTGATTTATTCGTAAAATACCGTTTACCTTTAATATTTAGAAGTAGTATATTCTTTTTCTAAATTTTTTTTTAATTCATTGAATTATTTCTCTTTCCAGGTAACTCAAGAACTTGTTTTAATTAATTATTGAATTCGAAACCCTCATCTCCACTTGTCGAAGAAAGTTGCTGGATTGAAAAGGGGGTGGTCCCCCGAGTAAATAAAATAGAGCCAGACGGGGCTTGTGACCTTTGCTCCGTGAAAGCTCTCTTAAGAACAAGAATAAAGCTGCCTAAACTAATGGGTTATAACTCAGAGAATTCAACTAAATGTGTCCCCAATGCGTAACTTTTCTATTAGAGAAGAAAATAACCAACTCTAAACACTGGAGAAAATATATATATATAAATTGACGTTGACCCACACTAAACTAAGGTAACAATATGAATATCTTTTATTCATCTTTAAATTTATTAGACAAGTTTGCATGACACGAGAATAGCGACGGGTTGAGAGGTCACTTTTTTTTTTTTTTTTGGAAAAATTTAAATGTTGCTAAATTTACATTTACAAGATTTAAACCAAAAAGAGAATTCATCAATTAAAAAAAAAAAAACTAATGGCTGCTTTGAAAGAAAATTTTAATCGTTTGTAATTAACATAAACAGGATTTTTATTAGTTAGGGCAGTTACATTTTCAACAGCCTGTATCTATTCAACTGCAATTCATTTTATTATATAGAAATAAATTTCAATTATTTCATTTTTTAAGTCCGTATAGATTTTAAACAATACTTGTTCATTTTTAATTACGATATATGTAATTTCAGGCACTTTTATTTATACCATTTGGTATTCAAATGATTTAAATAAATATTAATCACACTGCCTGGATCCCAAACCCTAAACAATGAATGTTGCTTAAATTTTCTTATACCTCTACTAATATTTTTATTCTATCCTCGTTAGACGACCCGGTTCTAGGTGCTTGATACACGGTTCTCAACTTCTTTGCCAAGCGTCTCTGTCCCTTGCCAGTGTAGTCCAACGTTGGACTATTTTTGAGCCGTTCGGTTTTTACATTGTGTTCCTGTAGACGATGGAACCGGCCCAGCGGATTGGTGATCCAATGCTGCAATGATGAACTCACCTCCATCTCTCGACATTTCTGCTCAATTATGCTTCGACTCATCAGTGAATTCCAGCATATCCTTCACTTTCTTATGTCAAGAGTTGTGAAGATTGTGTAGTCGTAGGGTCCGAAGTGTTATGCCCTCAAGTCTTCTCTAAAGTGCCGCCTGGATGATTTTGACTTTGTTCTCATGAACTTTGGTTAAATCACATGTTTCACACCCGTACTGCAGACATCACTGTTGAATTGAAAAGTCTTAGCTTGGATCTTTGGTTGCCTCAACTACCGTGCCAATCGACCCGAAGGCAGCGTAGTCAGCTTTTCGTCCTTCTTTGAAGCCCGCCATGACATTGGTAGAGGCTGCTTAGATAGGTGAATTCTCAAATATCTTCAATTGTAGATTACGAGAAGTAAACATCCTCATATTCAAAGTTTTATTTATCCTATCCTCTACATCTTTAATTCTTTTTCTTCTATCCAATCCCTAAAAATAAAACAGAGGAGATGTTAGTAAAGTTTCACTTTTTTTTCTTTATTATGCCCGTAAGCCCTCAGCCATTGGGCTAAAAGGATTACAAAATTATACACTTATAAACTTAGAATATACAAAACAATATTAAAAAATACAATTTTTAGACAAAACTAAATAATATACATATTAAGAAAATACATACTATACAGATAAAGAAAAAGCATAATAAAAAATATATCTCCAAAATACACTTCCTACAATTACATTATAAAATACCAATACTATACAAAATTATATGATTAAAAATCCAAAGATTATATAAAATTATATATCTATAAAGTTTTCCTTCTTCGGTTTCACCCGGCTGAATTTAAATGAGATTATGGGAACTGAGAAAAAATTGAACAGTGGCTTTGACTATTGCTTCAGATGGATTCTTCAGAATACTATGGAAGGAAGGTGGATCAGGGAAGTGAGGTTGAATTTTTCTAAGGAAATTGATACGTTTTTTACGGAAAAGGGGACAGTTCATTAGTAGGTGCTCTGGATATTCAGAAAGGAAACCACAAATGCAATTCGGAGATGGAGATAAAGAGAATCTGAATGAATGAGTAGGTTCGGCATCTTGGGTGATTGATTCTCAGTCTGTTGAAGGTTATTATTTTTAGATTTGGGGTGTATTTGAATCAGGAAGGTGAGGAAAGTGGCTTTAACTGGTACAAGAGTTGGACCAATTGTTTGTCCATTCTGAATTAACTATTTTCTTCATGATTATAAAGGCGTCTTTCCAAGGAGTTGGTACTGGGACAGATAAGACTTTGACGATAACCATTATTTGAATATATATATAATATATATATATTTGGAGTCCAGGCATTCTTATTTAAGCCATTTGGTTTCCAAATGGCTTAAATAAAATCATCGGACTGCCTGAGATCCGAACCCACGACCCTTGGTATACAAGGCCAGTATGCTAACCCCTACACCAAACCCGAGGGCCAAAGTTTCAATTAAAATTTGAGTTTATCTATTATTGGTTTTGATCTTTTATTATTATTGAGTATAAATCTGAATGAAAATTAAGGTTTAACTTACTTTGTTTATTTTATGAAGACTTAATAGTAACTTTTTTACTTAATACTAACTTGCTTATGTCATGAATTGTAGTCTACACTTTTTCTTTGACTGTTACTCATAAATAAAGGAACAAGATCAGATGAAATCTGTCACTCGAGACAAACATTCCTACATTTGATTCTGTTAACAAAAACACTGACATTATAACTTTATACAAAACTGACATTTCAAGATAAATAGCAAGTAATTAATTTTATGACCATTTAACTTCACACAATTTATTATTATAAAAAATATGATTACCAGTTTGAATAAATTTTCAGAGTTATATAAGATAATATATAAATAGTAAATTAACATAATTTATATATTAATATTTAATTGTATAAATCTTTTATTTTGTTATAATTGTTTAATTTTTTTTTTCAGATAATTATTTTTTGAAGGTCAATATTAACGAATAGGATATATACAATATATGAAGACAAAGTTTATACTATTATATATATATATATATATATATATATATATTAATTCTTCAAGAATAATATTCGTTGGATACATAATTTTCTTCTTTAAATTGGTGAGTTATTATCCGCCGTAGTCTTTTAAACAATTTATCATGTAAGAGGTTGGCATTGGCGTTTACTTTTCTTCTATTAGTTGATTAAAAAATCTGGTGTGACTGGTCGCCCAACATTCGGTAATCGAAAGTTGTGTACTGTGCTTATTACACCAGATTTTTTTGTATCGAGATATTGTGCAATGACTGCAATGACAACTTTCCATCTTTTTTTCAAACTCTTTGGCATTTACCAAACATGAATATAATTTTCTATAAACGGAGAACATGTTTATTAATGCTGGTGTAACTGGCTAGGGTGTCGGCTTCTACAGAGAAGATCCGTGGTCAAATTCTGAGCGTGAGGGATTTTTTCATTAAATAAAAATATTTATTTAATGGAAACAAATCCTCAAGCAGGCACTGGATTAGCTGGCCATACACGAAGAGGTAGACCGGAGGTTGGACCGGGGCGGACCAATCTGACTGTTCGATCTGCCACGGTTAAAACTTTCATTATCAATTTGGCTTAAAAGTAGAGAGTTTGCTAACACCCTTGGAATCTTACAAACTTTGGCTAATTTTACAGTGCTGCTTTATTTATTTATCAATCAAACAAACGAATATTTTTTATAAAAAAAATTAGTAGGCCCTATAAACAAAACACCAATCTTTTTTCATAATAAATATTTAATAATTTTGCATCATTATAATGTATATATATATATATATATAGATATAAAAAAAAAAATTCAGCATATGATATATCGAAATTTACACACGTATTTTTACACAGACAGGGAAACTGGCCTCGTTTCCGGCCCCTTTCCCAGAGCCATAGAGTACTTCTAAGATGCACGCGGGTGTCCTGAGTCAGGGAGCCTGCGCCAGTTGAAGAGCATAAAATCTCTTGTTGCGCAGGGGCTTTATAGCCAGTCTCATTTAGCAACAAGAGATTTTATGCACGCAGACTCCCTGACTCAGAAAACCTGCCTGCATCTTGGGTGCATAAAATCTCTTGTTGCGCAGATGCATTATGGCCAGTCTTATTTAGCAACAAGAGAATTTATGCACACAGACTCTCTGACTCAGAAAACCTGCCTGCATCTTGGACGTATCCATAGGCTATTCAAACTCCAGCACTGACTCCGGAGTCTTTCTTTACCAAAAGTTGAACAAATTGAAATATTTTTGCCTGGAGCTGATATATGAAAATTGAGACTCCAGCTCCATCACTATAAAATTTTTCTTTTTTTTTTGGCCGCTATTATATAAAATCAGTCCAAATGCAGTTTCGCGGCAGTGACATGCTGAGCTAATCCTCTTGGTCGTTGAATGCGATTTTAAAAAATATAATTAGATGTTTGGGAGCTGAAACAGTTGAAAATCTTACTGGTTCTGGCTTTATTGAAAGCTTAGCTCCAACTCCGATTCCGGCTTCACAGCCCTGGTTGTAAAACGAATTTATACTTGAAATCTTAAATTATCTGAGTCCCGGTTAAGTTACATCTTCTAGATTCATTCATCTGTTGATTAATTATTTAAATGATTTGTAAATATGATTATTTTTACATTAACATGATTATAACTTAACTTTATTTCACCAAATAAAGAAATTTCACTTAGCAAATTAATTATTTAAATTTAAACATGTCTTTTGTAGATAACGAGCGATACCCTAGTCACGTTTCGACTTTTATTTCTTTATAATAAATATTATGATTTCGTCTTTCATATATTACTTAGAAAAGCTTAATAAATTTTCTCAAATTAGAAATCAACGTTCACTTAATCCTAATCAAAGTTGAAAATTAAGCAGTGAGACCCCTAAGCTTAACAAATAATTATCCATTTATCAAAAACATGCTAAATGTAACTTAGATGTGATTTGTGAAATTTTATTAGGCTCATTTATCTTTCCATATACATCGAGAATGATATTTATAAAATAAGTGGTGCCATATACCCAGCTCAAATTTCATTTACAAGTGCATAGTAAAGGATGTTGAAGATCCTTTATAAGGAAATACGTCCTATTATGTCGAATTGACGTTCACACCTCCTTATTTAAAAGAAATTTATTAATTTAAATGTTATTTATTAGCGAGATGATTATGGAATTAAACATTAAAATATAAATATTTATGTTGTCTTAAAAAAAAAATCAAGCAATTCCTATTACTTTACTAAACTAAATACAGGTTTATATATAATTTTCAACAGTCTAATTAAGCCGAATTTATTTTTATATCCAATAAATAATTTTCATTAAACACTTCTTCAAGACAGAATTTCATTGTGAAAGTCAAATATAATCAAATAAATAAAACAAATGTCGGCCTTATTGACATATATCCCCTTATAGCCATAATTCGGCTATCATATATATTTACTGGTGGCTGAGGAAGTCGAACGAACCTGGGGATCTCAAGCCTATCTTATTGCATCCTTTGCCCGGCTTAGGCGGAAATCCTGGAGGCCATGCGATTTACAGCAAAAAGTATTCTTTGTCGAACACCTTTACACTTTTATCCTAAGCAGACGTTTCGGTAAGCATAACGGTTGCCATCTTCAGTGCCAATGAAAGTCTTTTAAGGTGTCCCTGTCATATATGATAATATTGTAATGAATAGGAAGCATCAGCCTGGAGCGCTCCCTGTCATATATGACAGGGACACCTTAAAAAACTTTCATTGGAACTGAAGATGGCAACCGTTATGGTTACCGAAACGTCTGCTTAGAATTAAAGTGTAAAGGTGTTCGACAAACGCTGGTTTTATTCCTCACGACTCCAATCTCACATACCCAGCATACCAACTTATCAAATTTTGTTTCAGAATTGATCTCATATTGGTATTCGTCAAAATGGAAGACCTCACTGATCTTATTAGAATATATTCAAAAGACACAATGCTAACAGCCAGTGTGGAAACTAGACACGTCAACGGAAATTGTATACCAATAGGGCCTGAGCCCCTATTTAGTCAAGCAAGAAGCCAAGAGGACCAAATGCCTATTCATTTGTTGCCCGGCTATTTAAATGTAAGCCTATATGTTTATAAAACTTTATTGTTGAATTTACTTTCGCCACTCGGCATTCTCAGCAGGCGATATATAGTCTAATATTTTAACAGCTGACTTTTCGGCTTTGGTCAAAGCCATCCTCGGAGCTGTTATTTTTATTGGTCATGAAATTAGTAGATGAAATTGTACTGCCCTGAGTCAATTATCACATTAGGCACAAAAAATAAATATATTGTATTGGTGATAGCAGAAGGAAAAAGTTTTTCTCGAACTGAAGATTTTTTTCCTAATGTTATATCCAGTGGGTGTGACTGAGACAACTGGGTAGGGACAAATATATTATATATATATATATAATTTATTATATATATATATATATATATATAAAGATATTACTTACGAAAATAGAAAAAAGAAGAAAAAGGCGTATTTATTTATTTTTGTAAATTAAATCTATTCGCCTATCTTTTAATTTAGAAAATAATTCAATAATTTGATCTTTGAAGTTATCTTGTTTCGAAATTTGAACTAATAAATCTTCATGAGAAATTCGCTCTACGGTAACACTTGTCATCGCTTGGCATAGGCTGCTTAGTTCATCGCCTAACCGTTCGACTTATAGCGCTAGCTATCTCTGATGTGCCATGCGCGACTGTCTAGAAATGTGGGCAGGAGTGTGGAGTAAGGCAGTAAATAGGCTAGAAAAATATCGCCTTTACTTTATAAATACGAGGTTCTGAAGTGTTTCAAATTTTTTTTTTTTTGCAAAATCATATATATTATTAACTGCCGCGCCCCCGCCTTCGGCGGCTTCGCGTTGCCAGGGGGCTCCCCCCTGGACCCCCACCGCTGACTCGCCGCTGCGCGGACCCTCGCCTTTCTTCAATATGAGACGGTGGCTGACGGGGGTCCCCCCTGGACCCCCACCAGCTGGCTCGGGCCCTGCGGCGACCCTCGCCTTAAATATCAGAAACGGGCTGGCGTCTGAGGGGGGCTACCCCCCCTGACCCCCACCGCTGGCTCGCCGCCTCGGCGGCCTCGCCTTTTCTTAATTTAAGAAGAAAATTATTATTATTTTTTTTTTTTTTAAACATTCACACTTTTTTCTCATTCACACTCACACTCACACACACATTCACACAGTCTTCGCAACTCAGGCCATATAAGACTTTAAACGATATCCGTTATTAAATAAATATACATATTGGGGTCCAGCATTCTTATTTAAGTCATTTGGTATCCAATTGGCTTAAATAAAATCATCGACTCCTGGGGTCCGAACCCCGACGTTTGGTATATGAGGTTGCACGCTAACCTCTACGCCATGCCCCGAGGCAAGAAAATTATTATTACTACGTATTCCATTCCAGTGCCTGCTTGAGGATTTGTTTACCTTCATAGAATACACAACTTCAAAGAATACTTGAATATTTCTCTATACATTTCCTATGGGAGAAATCGTAACTTTAAGAATTAATAACTCAAAAAGTTATAGGAATTTTGGGACCCGAGTATTTTTCGGGACTCTCTATAACGTCCTCTATAAGACTGCAAAATTTCGTTTCAAAATTCCAATGGGAAGTTGGTCAAACAGAGCGTGACAGACGACAGACAGACAAACGACAGACGACACTCCGTAATTATTATATATAGATAAATATAGTAATTATTTTATGAAAGTAAATATTTTTCTTAATAAATATAATAAAATTGATAAATTTTTTCATCTGTATATTTTAAGGTAGGTCCACCTCCACCCCCCGTTATATCCAAAACTTATATACATAATGACCAATAACAGCTCCGAGGATGGCTTTGACCAAAGCCGAAAGGTCAGCTGTTAAAATATATTTTCAAAGAAAAAATTTTGGCTGCCTTTTCTTCTAACTTTCATTTCTGATACAAATTCCACCAGCCATAAAATACCCTTATACTATAGTCTAAATATACCAGGTACAGTGAGCGCCACAATTAAGTCCCCACCTGATAGCTTTAGCCTTAAGTATATGGTATAGTGTATGGTAAATAGTGAAATAATTTTAAATTTGAAAAGGCAAAATAAAATCATCTGTACCAGATTTTACGTTTTACCTTTTCGGCCATTAAAATTATTTCACTATACACCATATATACTATACCATATACTTATCAGGTGGGGACTTAATGGTCATGGTCTGTCTGGTCATAGTCATCCTATCGACCTCTTGTTTCACCTTTAGCAAATCCCAAAATTAAAAAAAATATTCATTTAAAATACCGTATATATATATAATAAATTAGAAGAGAGAGGATTTAAGATTGAAATTGAGAGATCACATAACTTTATTATTATTAAAATAAGGATTTAAATTATGCTTTTAAGTTGAAAATATTACTCTTATTTTGAAAGTATAATTTCCTTCTACAAGCTTTATTTATTCATAATAATACATTAATATTGTTTCCTACCTGTTAGTTCAATAGTCTTGTATTTGTAAGGTATGTCGTTATAAAAAAAAAGAGACGAGATCCAAGGTGTGAGGTCACATCACATCATAAGCTTGATTATAATTTTACAAGGATTGCATTTATTAGTAGGCTAGTAGGGAGTTGGATGCTCATTGTATTTAGTAGGCGAGACCTGGTCATTAATTCCCGATCCACACATGGCAAATGACTTAGATAAAATGCCAGGTAATTTATTTGCGTGGTTGCCTTCTACTGCAGTGTAAATCTTGGGACAGACCGGAATTAACGGATTCCTTGACGTCTATTAAAGGTACCGCCGAATCACTCTCAGTTTAGGCCCCTTAGACATCTTTTTTACTTAGTTATTTATTATATTTACATTTTAGTAAAAATAATTCCTCAATCTTAATTTTATCCTTAAAAAAATTTTAGTGAAATCTGCCGGAACACAAATTTTGTTTGATGCCTAATTTGTAGTTTAGAATAAGAAAAGTATTAATGGAATTTTATGTTAAATAATTTAAAAATTAAAGTAATTATAACATTTTTAAAATCCTTATATGTCTTCCAATTTGTTAACATAAATTTTATAATGGTTTGAAAATCTGCCAAATCTTATACAGTAGAACCTCGTTTAGGCTGAACGCACACCAATTGAGCAAAAGGCTCTTGGACAAAACGTTTTATCCAAGAGCAAAACGTTTTACTCAATGCCAACGCACACCGATTAAAAAAAATATTTTGCCATTCAGCAAAATGTTTTGCCATTGGACAAAGTGTTTTCCTATTGAGCGTTTTTGTGCGTTGTCATTTTTTGCTCAATGGCAGATAATTTTGTCCAATGGCAACGCACACCGATTGAGCAAAACGCTCAAAGGCAAAACATTTTGTTCAATGATGTCGAATCATATCTAATTGTATTTTGTCTTCTCGTTATGCTTTGACCCATAAAAAAGCATTGAAAAAACAGTTTTAGGCAAAAACGTTTTGTTCGAAAACATTTTTGCTCAAACCCTCTACCGTACCTCATATCTGCCACCGGGTCTTGGTGTAATGGTTAGGATGCTGGACATTTATACATACCAACCTTCGCGAGTTTGCATCCCGTCCCATTTATTTAAAATGAATTGGCTACCAATCAATTTAAATAAATAGGGACGGAGTCTAAATGGCTCTAGACAGAAAATACTTTAATTCTTAATTAAAAATTTATAATAGAGAATTCCATCATTTAGACCGCGTCCCTATTTATCTGAATTGATTAGTAGCCAATTCAATTTAAATAAATTATTGTCGCATGGGACGGGATGTGAACCCGCGACCCTTGGTATAGATGGCCAGCATGCTAACCACTACATCAAGTTCCGGGGGCATTGGAAAATTTTCAAGATGTGGACCACGATAATTTCCATTAAAAAAATGGTTCATATTTAAAAAAAAAAATAAAACAACGAATTAATCACATATAAAAAACAGGTCGGACTTAGCACTCAAATGTATATGTGAATAGGAAAATTTTGTCACTTGCTTTGCAAGGGGAAATTAGTTGATTATACCTTTTCTGATATTTTCTTTTTTTGTTTTCAGAGTCTGCTTTGTTCTACACTAAAAAAATATAACAATTCATTGATTGAAGCCTTTCCTTATCATTATTCAACTACTAAAATTGAAATATCCGAAAGTAAAGTGGTCTTATTCGATCTTCTTCTTCTTTCTTGGCCTTAATCCTGCGGTGCGGGGTCGGCGGATCATGGATTTTTGCGACCGAGAAGAAATAGAACTGGCCGGTCCTTCGCACGGTCTGACGTCTGAAGCCTGTTGAAAATATAGAAGGAAAGAGACTGACATGCAAAGAACAGAAGTACTGTCAGGGCAGCAAGTGGTCGCCATCCACGTCCCCACCCCCTGAAAAAAGAAGGTATATTAGATATTTTATTGAAATTTCATATCATATTATTGAAACTAGAATGGATTCAAGCAGAGAAATTTAAAGCATGTAACCGAGAAGACTGTGGAAGTCAAATTTTTAATCGGGTGAATAGTGAATAATAAAACAACAGAGTGTAGAAAAATATCTTTAATTTATTCTTTTGGCGATTGATTTCGTCCAATGGACATCTTCAGGCCAGCGTTATTAAAATATAAAACACGAATATTTTAGTGTGAACTACTACTACTATAAAATAGTAATATAGTATATATATGGTTTCTGTGATTTTTAATCAAGTCGAAACAATTCGGTGTCATTAGAATTTCGACTCTATTAAAAATCACAGAAACAATTTATATACTATTTTATATTTTAATAACGCTGGTCGATAGAAGTCCATTGGACGAAATCGATCGCCAAAAGAACAAATTGAAGATATTTTTCTACACTGTGTTGTTTTATTATTCGCTATTCATCACTTTTTTTTTTTTTATAAAAAAACATTCACACTTTTTTCTCATTCACAGTTACACTCACACAGACATTCACACTGTCTTTTCGGCAACTTAGGCCATTTAAGAGGGTCCAGGCATTCTTATTTAAGCCATTTGGTATCCAATTGGCCTAAATAAAATCATCGGACTGCTTGGGGTCCGAACCCGCGACGTTTGGTATACGAGGTTAGCACGCTAACCTCTACACCAAGCCCCGAGGGCTATTCATCACTTAACACAACAGGAAAATGGAGTATTACATCAAACACATTTTTAATCGGGCTTTGAAGAATTCTCAAGTTCTAATTGTTTGATTTCCTGATCTGTCAGAAGAGGGGTGTAATGCCGTCACGTAATTGGGATTTAGAAGAGAAAACAATCTCGAAGGATATATATATATATATAAATTATTTTTTTTGGAATTATATTACTAATAATCTTTGGATGGCCTCTCTATTTCCAAGATAAAGCCAATATTAATCATTTGTTTATCTTTTTTTGCATTTCTAAATAAACTTTGTTAACTTATTTAGATTTAAAATTTTTTTCTTTTAATCAAGGGCATAAATAAATGGGATTTTCAAAAAATAAATAACCTGAACCGTCTCTTTGGCACCATTCTATTAATGAAAAGGAAATAATATTATAGTAAAAAATTTTATTTCAGACTGGGTACTTGTAAAAAAAAATATTATATATATATATATTAATATTTTAAAATTCTTCGCAAATATCTAGCATCTGGCTTTAATCCATTCTACTAGTCAACTCCTCTTTTTTATCATTAAGAACAATATAATTAATTTTCCTTTATTAAGATACTTTAATTGTTTCAATAAATCGAAGAAAATACTGCAATAAAATAAACAAATTTACAAATGCTCTCACCATGCTAATTGGTTAATGCAAAATTTGCCCGAGACAACTTGTTTGCCAGTTATTTAAAGTGACTAAATGTGTATTTCCCGATGCAATTTGAATTAGGAATGTGCACGATAATTAGAGGGCCAATTGGCCGATACATGAATCTAATAATTAGCGGCCTTGCCTTTGACACCTGAGACCTTACAAAACTAATTTTCGTAAAAGGTCACCTAGCTCTAATCTTTTTCGATAGCTTTATTTCCATATCTGTCACCTGCAAAGAATTTGACAACTTTCTCTGATTAAGATGTTAATCAAGATTCAAAATGATAATAATAATAAAGAAGAACAAAGCAATTATAATTATGACTATTCATTTGGCATCTATAATAGTAATAAAATGAATTTATATTAGAGGTATGGAGAAATGAAACCAGCAGATCTAATCACAGGACATCAGATGGTGACGAAAAATTTTAGAGCACCATGATATTCATTACCATCATTATCATTATCAAATAAAGAATTATATATATCATGTGTTGGTCCATGAGGTAATTATGAAAAACATATAACCAAGTATTTATTAATTTAAATAAGCGAAAAATGTAGGTACCGCCGGGAGTCGCACCACGGATCTGTCGATTTACGCTCAACATGCCCTACTACTGGACCACAGTACCGCACTCGCTTATTTAAATTATGATAGATCGCTAATTTCAGTCTACTAGAGAAACGCCGCTCAAATCAAGCGTTCAGATTTCTCCGTTACTGAGGCGCGATCTATTATAGATGGACGTTTTGAGATATTCTCTCAATTATGCAATTAATAAATAAAGAATTATAAATATCATGTGTTAATCCATGAGGTAATTATGATCCGTGGTGCGACTCCCGGCGGTACCTACATTTTTCGCTTATTTAAATTAATAAATACTTGGTTATATGTTTTTCATTATCATTATTGTAAATTTAAAATTTCGATTCTCGGACGAGTACAATATATATTTATAATTGTCCATCAGTTAACTTGACGAGGAAAGCTGCTGCTACAATTATAAATATATTATCATTATCATCACTATATATAAAGCGCTGACTTCTTGTCCCTGTGTGCCTGTTCTCTCGCTGATTGGCCAGAGACGTTTCGGACAAAATATATATAAAGTGCTAGAGCTTTTTGCCAAATGCCGAAACGTCTCCCTTTCGGCGTTTGGCATCCAAAGGCTCTTTATTTGCTGGACCTGTACTTTATCTTTTCCATTCCATAACATCAGCAGCAACTTCTCTTCAACTTATATATATATATATAATATATATGCGAAGATAGGTTTTCTCGGGTTAAGTCGCTTGGGATGTTGAGATTTACTCGACGTTTCGGCTCTCCTTTTGGAGTCATTTTCACGAGAGAAGGGGAGGGGGTTAGGGGGTAATAATGGAGGAGGGTTGTTTATGGGGTCGCAGTCTTGCTGGTCCCCAGGTCAATTTGGTGGATGGCTCAGCGGCGTGGATTGGTTGAGGAGGGTTTGTTGTATGTAATTGTGTCTGTGTTCTGTTTGGGTTGCATCTGAGCTCCACATATTGCAATATATTCTATTATTAAATATTATTTATTTGTTAAATTCACAGCTCTCACGGACCTCTGACTAAAAGAACCAGACCCACTTTCAGAAGCCTTGATTTAAACACTCCCAATTGAACAAACAATAATTATTGTCGCTATAATTTAATATCACAGAAAAGGGGAAGTGAGAGATCTTTAGTACATGTAACCAAAATTATTTTATTTTTATTGAAACACATTTTATATGGAATATCGATAAATAGAACTAAATACATAATTAGGTTTTTAAATTATTAAAGTATTTAATGTCCTAAAATGTGAACGTCTCGTTTTGAAAACAGTTTATTTAATTATTTCTGTTTTTTTTTCTTTTTTTTTTTTTACTGGAAGCTCGTTGTCGATAAAACGTGTTTGTGGAATTTCGCTAAGTAAGTCGCGTTTTTTTTTCTTATTTATTTATTTTTTTTTTCTTCTTTTTTTTATGATGAAGCCAAGAGCCAGCCAATAGGGGAGCGGTGAAAAAAATGGATATAAACTTTCCACTTTCACCTGTGCGTGACCCTAACCCTTTGAACCCAACTCGGCCTCATGTGTGGGATATCGCCTTTCTTTTGAGTTCTCGCAATCGAGAAGAGCAGCCATCAAGCTCGGCTATTTATTCCAATGGAGTTTTAAACTCGACTTCGAAAATTATACAATAATAAAAATAAATAAATAAATGGTATGTAAAATGTTATATTCCTTTTACTAATTCTATTCATTAATAGTTAAATAGTTGAAAGTGTGAAGATCAAGTCAGTACAAATGATTAGAGAATGAAAATGCAATATATTATTATAAAAATAATTATATTTCTCGAAACGTTGTTATAAAAAACCTCAGACCTTCCGCTGTGCTGCGTTCCTTCATCAGTGAGCTCTGGATCTTAAAGGTGAAAAATTTGCACTATCCTTTGCCTTAACAAAGCAGGTTTCGCCTATCATATACATGCGGAATGAGGTTTCAACCATGAAAAAGGTTTTTTATAACAACGTTTCGAGAATAAATATAATTATTTTTATAATAATTTATTTCATTTTCATTCTCTAATCATTTGGACTGACTGGATCTTCACACCTTTAACTATATATTTATTATAGTCCTGGTGAGTCAATTATTAAATAATAATTAATAAAAAATAAAAAAATCTGGTGTAACTGGTCGCACAGGACACAACTTTCTCTTACCTTCGATATCGAAAGTTGTGTACTGGCCTTATCACACCAGATTTTTTGTTTCGAGATATTATTTAGTTCCAAACTTGCGTTTTAAATGTTGACTGCTTGAAATAAACTATGGTTATTTTTCAAAATTTTAATCTCATATTTTGGATATTTTATACACAATAGAGAATCCTAAATAAATATAAAATTTCATAGGAATGGAAAAATTTTTTTTCAAATGTGTAAAATGTTTCCCTTTTGAATTGAAATTAACATTCAAATCCGACATAGCGATTTAACATTGGCTCTATGGAAGGAAGTGCCGGAAAATGAATTTGAAAAATCTGAAAACTCCATCAGTACTTCAAACAATTTCCAGGGTAAAATGAGAATATACATTTTAAAGAGGATCAAAAAATATTTTATTTATGAATTTAAATCAAAATCGTTAGAGCCTATTTTGACAAATTCGTAAAAAAACTGAAAAAGTACTTCAGTAAAGTACTAGTACTCTTTAACCGATTTTGTTCACAAACTTATTTTGACTGTCTGAGAGGGTACCTAACTTAAATATAAAATTTCAATCCCGTAGCTCAATTCCTTCATGCTTAAAATCGTTACACGCACACACAGACAGACCAATTTGCGGGAGCCTCTTTTTTGGATATATAGGCAAAAGCAGGGCTGGGCTGTATTTCTAAATAGGCCAAAAAAGGCTGCAGCCTAGAGCGGAAACAAATTCAGGGGCGGAATATGAACTATAGAGGGAGCAGCAAATGGACTTTTAGCCTAAAAGCGGCACTCTCTTAAATCCGAACCCTGGGCAAGAGAAAGTAAAAATTGGTGGAATTTCTCAATAATTTTCTAGCAATTTCTTCCTAAAACTTAGCATTCAAATTTGTTTAATGAACATTTCAATTTTTGAAAAATTATGTAGCCTATGTTAGGGGAGAGGGCATAAGAATTTTAGAACAACTTAATGGGCCATAACTCAAGACTGCAAAAAAATTGTAACATTTTAGATTAAAATAATATTTCTAATACGCCCTCCCCTTTGTTTTATATTCGAATTCCAAAGTATAATTTTAAATTCTAGAGACCATTTTATTGAATTATTTGAAAAGAAATCGTTTCCACTTGATAGTTATAGCTTATCCTATAGAAATAATTTATTTCTATTAGATAACTTTTTGAAATTATTGTTTTTTTTTTTCTATTTTCAACCAAAATGATTATTTAGAGATGAAACGTAGCCTCCTACTAACACAAAAACATTTCTCTATATATACAAAATAAAAATGTTAAACATACGCTTCGATAATAGGTTTTTGTTGTTGTTTTGATGATTGGAAAACTATTAAGGAATCTGAAATTCCTCTGTTTGAAAATTTCGAAAGCAATTTCAATAAAAAAAAAAAAATACAATATTGATTTTGTTTATCAAAAGATAATAAATGAAAAAGGACGAGCAAAAAAATGCATCGGCATATCTAACGCATTTATATTATTTTCAGATGGTTGCTTATTTTTTGCTAAATGGTGATCTGCACTAAAAGTTGAGGAATTCTGCTTAGAAGTTTATACAAGCAAGAAGAATGAAGGAGGAACTTCTTATGAAGAGAGATCATTTCATTTAAACAAAGTAAATCGTAATTGCCCGAGGAAAAACGAGATAAATACAGTTAAGGTGAGAGTCTCGGGTACCTTTGTGAAATATAAATAGGTTCAAATTCTTTATTAGATATGTGGCAATTAATTTAAGTATACCCAGTGAGGGGCAATATTAAGTCCCACCCATGCGTTTTCTACTTGTGATTATTTCATTGTTTAAAAAAAAAATATTATATATTTTTTATGTAAACTTTCATGTTTTTTTTTTTTAAACATTCACACTTTTTTCTCATTCACACTCACATTCACACAGTCTTTTCGGCAACTCAGGCCATTTAAGACTTTAGACGATAACCGTTGTAATTAATATATATATATATACCGGTATATATATATATATATATATATTGTGGGTTCAGGCATTTCTATTTAAGCCATCTGGTATCCAAATGGCTTAAATAAGATCATCGGACTGCCTGGATCCGAACCCGCGACGTTTGGTATAGGAGGTAGGCACGCTACCTACTACGCCAAACTCGGGGGGGGGGGGGCAAACTTTCATGGTTCAAACTTAGAAAATTTCCAATAAAGATTTTCATTTTCTTTTATAAAAACAATGAAATAATCACAAGTAGAAAACGCATGGGTCGGACTTAATATTGACCCTTACTGTACTTCAGAAATAGATGCAAAGGGGGCTCGCTGGTGTAGTGGACTAGGGTGTCGGCTTCTACAAAGAAGATCCCTGCTCAAATCCTGGGTGTGAGGGGCAGGGCCGGAACTAGGAGATTTTTTAGGGGGGCAAAATTTAATTGGCCACCCCTTTCTTAAAATTTTCTACACAAAATTCATATCATTTTACCTTTTTTTTAGTAAATCTTTCTTTAATTGCCGCCCCCTGATATCTGCCGCCCGGGGCAAATGCACCCACTGCCAACCTATTCGATGCTGGGAGGATGTCCTAGTTGAGGAGGGACTCCCTCAGCACCAGCGTGTAGCCTACTCCTTTCGAAGCATCACCCATCATGCTTTCCAATGCATCACTGAGAGGGAACCTTCTTTACGTCCCTTCCACGAGACGGGATGTCACAGAAACTCCCTCTCCTCGTAGAGTTACCTGGGAGCTATTGTGGTGGGATCCAATATTCCAAGCTTGTTTACATTAAATAGATATTTTTATTTAATGAAAAATCCCGCACGCCCAGGGCCGACACCCTAGCCCACTACACCAGCGAGCTCCCTCAGTAGGCGATGTATATATATTTTTATTTGTAAGATATAAATTTTTAAAATTTTGTTTATGATAAACCTAGGTAGTTTTGAGAAAAATGAGTATAATGTTTGTTTTTTTCAATTTTTTGATATAAAATACCTCGATTCTGATTAATCGAATATTTCATCATATAAGATGGAGAGCTAGAGTATCGTAATCAGTAATAAAAAAAATTGATTTTTTTTTTTAACTTTTTTAGTAAATCGGCTCTCCTGAAAACTTAGCCCATTGAAGATTTGGAACCTTTCCATGTGGATGGTCACATATACATATATATCAGATACGAAGAAATAAGGAATTAATTATACCCGAAAAAATAAGGGTGTGCCGCCGGGATTTGAACCACGGATCCTCCAATTTGTACTCGGAGTGCCCTTACGACTAGACCACAGCACGACATTCGGGCATATGAACTCAGCTTAGAAAGCAATTTTAGTCAGCAAAAGAAACCCAAGTTCGGCGCCACAAATTTCTCCCTCGACCAGGTGCAATCCAGATGAACTAATTGAGAAGACCTCAAATTTAATTAATTAATAAATAAGAAATTATACATAATATTTAATTATATAAATTTCGCGGCTCACATACGCGATATACTATATAATATCTTAAATATTATGTATAATTTCTTATTTATTAAGAAATAAGGGAGTTTTTGTTTTTAAAAATAAAAATAAGAGAGGAGCAGGCAACTTGGAGATGGTATACCATAAAGACTCATCTTCTGACTACCCTCTCTCTTATTAATAATTTTTATCAGTTTATTTTATATGTTATGTATATATAATTATTTCAATAAGCTTTCCCAAATGCCGACCTTGCACAGAAACACAAAGGCAATATATTTAAATTTTTTTCATTTGTTTGAATTATTGTTACGTACTGTTACAATTTTTTGGCCACGAAATAAATTTATGGTCGGGGGGAGGGGGAGGAAGTTTGGCAAACGCTGATTTGAACTATTGTATTCTCCTCCTCTTTCTCCCCCTTAATCCCGGGGGGGGGGGGCGGCGGACCTTGATTTGATGTTTAGAATATTTTATAATTTTATCAATTATTGATAAATATTTTTTTCTATATTATTTCTGTTATCGTTCTGATATAATAATATAAGAGAAAGATATTTTTATAATTTTTGACTATTTAATTTATTTTTCAATTTCAATTTTTGACATTTTCCACATTAAATTTTTTTTTTTGTATTTTCTGGTCTTCTCATTGGGTTATTACATAAAATAAAAGTCATCATATAACATAACTATTAATAAGGACTAGAGTATCAATCAAACGGGTTATAAATTTCACTAAACAGACAATTTATATTTTAGCTGAAACCACTGACAATAAAAGAGATATCTAGTTAGCTAACATAGATATCCACATCATATATTATTATAAGACTATAAATATAAATTTCCAAATTTATACAAAAGTTTTATTATAGAAATTTCTAATAAAATTTAGCATTTTTCGTTAAGAACTTGGAAGCTCTCTGTGTATCGGATTGTCAGATATATTTAGGGACATTAAGGCTGAACGCACACCGATCGAGCAAAAACGTTTTCGAACAAAACGTTTTTGCCTAAAACTGTTTTTTCAATGCTTTTCTATGGGTCAACGCACACCGAAGAGACAAAACACAATTGGACATGATTCGACTTCATCGAACAAAATGTTTTGTCCGAAAACGTTTTTGCTCGATCGGTGTGCGTTGGCATCGAGCAAAACGTTTTGCTTTTCAACTGGAAGCAAAATAATTTTTAAAAACACTTTTTTTCCCATTCACACACACATACACACAGTCTTCTCGGCAACTCAGGCCATACAAGACTAAACGATACTCATTATTTGTTAATTTACATATTGGGGATCCAGGCATTCTTATTTATGTCATTTGGTATCCAAATGGCTCTGGAAGCAAAATGTTCGATGGCAAAGCATTTTGCTCAATCGGTGTGCGTTGGCATCGAGCAAAACGTTTTGTTCTAAAACGTTTTCGTACAAAACGTTTTGCTCGATTGGTTTGATTTTGTTTTAAATTTGTATTATTATTGTTTTGATTTTGTTGTATTATTGTTTTAATTTTGTATTATTATTGTATTTTTATTGCTTTGATTTTGTATTAATATTTTATAAATTTATATGTTCTTATTGTCAGTGCTGTAACAAGGGTATGAAGCGCCTGAGGCAAGTGTCTAACTTGCGCCCCCCTTCCCAATCCACTCGAAAACAAAATAAAAAAAATTTCTAAAATTTGTATTCACTTTTCCTTAAAAAAAATTTAAGGTGGATTCGCCGGGGACCGGACTCAACTCAAGTCAAGTCAGGTCCCAGTGTGAATCCACCTTTAAGCTTTTTATAACATAGTAAAAAAGTAAGATTCTTATTTTAATAAATAAATTTAGTTACCCTCAAGTTTTTGTCAAGTAAATATCTTTCTTTGTGCCATTAAAATGTCATCGAAAAGAAAAATATCCGATAACTTGATTGAGCCTCAATCTAAAAAAAAAAAATTTTCAAGTCGAAGTTGAAATCCACCAGCTTATGAATCAAGCTCAAGTGATTCAGAAGAAATTGATACCTATTTTGAGAAATTCAACGTCTCAGTAACCAATAGCCAATCTCTTCTGGGCTTTCAGAAATGAAGGGGTCGGGTCCAGATACTGCTATTCCATAAAACGATATTTCAATTTTAAACATTGAAAACAAACAAAACACCAATGGGAAGTTTGATTGTTTGTTACTGTCAGAGCACTCTAAGGGCAATATCAGGCTGAGAAAGAAATTTTACAACTAGTACAGATCTTTGGTCAATTGATGGTACCTCTTCATATTTCTCAAGTGATAAGTGAGGGAGCATGCCAACCAAAACTGAAAATATATCATATATCATATCATATCATATTCTGTAAGGTTTCAGTACTGGTTGGTGTGACTTTTTTAGATGCTCTTTAAAATGTAAATTCTCATTTTACCCTTGAAATATTTTGAAACACACTTTACTCTTGTGCTTCATAGGAAAGAGAGTAGAAATGGTTGCCAAGATAACAGAATATGAATATTTCCCCATGTTTATAAATTTTACATCTTCAATTCTAATGTAGGCCTATCGTACCCATTTGGATACCAAATGGCCTAAATAAGAATGTCTGGATCCCAAATATCTATATATTATTAAATACGAGTTTTCGTTAGTCTTATATGGCCCGACTTGCCCAAAAGACTGTGTGGATGGGTGTGTATGTGTGACTGT
Organism: Euborellia annulipes; assembly: GCA_023213315.1. Lineage (NCBI taxonomy): Eukaryota > Metazoa > Arthropoda > Insecta > Dermaptera > Anisolabididae > Euborellia > Euborellia annulipes. Next base: position 2,725 of record JAKCPI010026759.1, on the reverse strand, counting down.
GTAAGGGAAAAGTGTGAGTGTGTAAGGGTTGGTAAGGTTGCCCCACTCCTGCCCCCCGCACAGAATAAGCTAGCGCCGTTACTGGATAATAAATACCCTGCTCATTTGCTCCTCCAGATTCGTTCTCCAACTCCAGCCAGCGCAATTGGTTAAAATTATGGCCTTCATGCCAACATAAATAAAAAAAAGTTATTTGAAAATTTGTCAAAATTCCCTAAACTTAGGGTTACCAAAATTTATATTCCACAAATCCTTTCTCTCGTTATAATGACAGATAAATGAAATTATAAGTTAGCATTAAAAATAAAAGGAAATTGATAATATGATTTTTTAAAAAAGTGCAGGAGGTGGATTTGAACTCGTGAAGTTTGGTTATGTGAGAAAAAAATATAGATTGCTTGACGACGACTATACCACTGAGCCAACTTTTATATAATTACTTTAAGGAATAATAAGCCATATAAGAAACATGAAATAAAAGAAGTATTTAAAAAATTTTAATATTCAACATATGATATATCATTTTTCATTACTTTTTATGCGGATTAATAATTTATAATTAAAATTTTTATAGCAGGCCTAGTTTTCAAATAATTCAATGGTCAAACGTCAGATTGTTTATGCCTTGATGTAATTAAACCAAAAACTCTATCTAACATATGATACATGTCATTAATTCTTGAATTCACCCTGATTCCAGAGAACTAAAGCCCTTTTAATTATATGATCTAATTTGGAAGTTATTGGCGATCAAAGTTAGCTTATTTTCGACCTTAATGACATCAACACTCAATTTTCTATATTATCGAAAAAGCTTATTTAGCATTGTCTGATTAAAACCAAATTTTTACCAGAGATTTATAATTAAAAAATGAGTTTTTTTCTAAAGTTTCATTGAGATTGGTAAAGAAATAAATAAAATATTGACTATTTTGTAAATTGAGTTTTAGAATTCGCGATCCCGGATGGGTAAAGAGAGCGCTCTGTGAACCGGGTCTAGGCTTGAATCTGAGATCCCAAATTCTAAAACTCAATTTACAAAATAGTCAATATTTTATTTATTTCTTTACCAATCTCAATGAAACTTTAGAAAAAAACTCATTATTTAATTATAAATCTCTGGTAAAAATTTGGTTTTAATCAGACAATGCTAAATATGCTTTTTCGATAATATAGAAAATTGAGTGTTGAGATGCCATTAAGGTCGAAAATAAGCTTAACTTTGATCGCCAATAACTTCCAAATTAGATCATATAATTAAAAGGGCTTTAGTTCTCTGGAATCAGGGTGAATTCAAGAATTAATGACATGTATCATATGTTAGATAGAGTTTTTGGTTTAATTACATCAAGGCATAAACAATCTGACGTTTGACCATTGAATTATTTGAAAACTAGGCCTGCTATAAAAATTTTAATTATAAATTATTAATCCGCATAAAAAGTAATGAAAAATGATATATCATATGTTGAATATTAAAATTTTTTAAATACTTCTTTTATTTCATGTTTCTTATATGGCTTATTATTCCTTAAAGTAATTAAATAAAAGTTGGCTCAGTGGTAGAGTCGTTGTCAAGAAATCTATTTTTTTTTCTCTCGTAACCAAACTTTGCCAGTTCAAATCCACCTCCTGCACTTTTTTTTTTTTTTTTGTAAAATATATAAAATGATATTTCAAATTCTAAATTCCCCCCCCCCCCTGAATAAGTAACTTTCCGCTTCCCTCCCTCCAAGTTGTGAGCTACACGAGGTTTTTATTTACCACCAACATAATCAGTGAGGCCCTTAGGGAGAGGGGGGGCTGATATAATCGTCGGAGGGCATTTCCCCTCTCCCCCGTAGTGCCTCACTAATTAAAATGTTGGTAAATAAAAACCTCGTGCAGCCTACAACTAGGTCGGTCCCCATTGTTTTGCGCCCTCAGCCCAGTTGCGCCCGTGGCGGGCGCCTGTTTTGCCACGCCCTCGTTACGGCCCTGCTTATTGTATTGTGAGGGATGGCCGAGCTGCCCTTCCCTAAATAAAAAAAAAAAAAAAAATTGCAATTTATTTTGAGTTGGAAATTTTCAACAGACCAGGATCCATTTGGGCGAAGCATCCCATCTCCCCTCCATATTCTTAAATTTACCTCCCTCGATCATTTCGAATCAAGCTGTAGCGCATTCTTCTGGCAACAGGCGCAACTAGATATTTAAAAAAAAAAAATAAAAAATATAAAATTATCTAAAAAAAAAAAAAAAACATTTGTAAAATCTATTAAAGAATTTTTATTTTTAAAGATTTTATTATTTTAAAAATCTATATATATTTATAATTTTATTAAGGAAAATAAAATTCAAAAATACCGGCCATTGTTTCAGTTTTGATTTTGATTGTCACTTTGTTTTCAGTTCCGGTTTGTTCTCCCTCGCGTTAGTAGTGTCGTTTCGTGTTGTGTTCTTAATTTGTGCTTCAAATTCATTCTCAAATGTATCATACAAATGGTAAGTTGAATAATTATTTATTCTTGATATTCCTGATTCATATTTCAATCAAAGAAATAAGGGATTTAATATTTAATTTGATAATATAGGTAGCAACATTCATTCCCACATTCATGCTTCAAATGAATAATTTATATAACTAATAATATTATAAAGTATATTAATTTAGATCTATTATCATTATTAGTATTACTTATATATATTTAAAAAATCTGGTGTGAAGCCGCCCACAACACACAAC
>JAKCPI010026758.1:0-10895 GCA_023213315.1 Euborellia annulipes | reverse complement strand
AATATTTTGTTTAATTTCCTAGTAATGATTAAACGATAATAATCAAAAACAGGTTAAGGTATTCACTTTGCCCGGGTTTCCCCTATAAATAAAAAACTGAAAAATTCTTGCCATCTGGGGAAGATGAAAACTACGAATGACGTCATTCCCTATCTCCAGTTAGGTTGTGGCATTTAATAAATAATAAAATGGATATTAGAAAAGTTGCCCCTTCTGTTTTTAGCTGGATACGCCTATGTATAAAAGCCCGGTATTTGGTTGGATTCAAATAATATTGTTTATATTATTTATTAATTTTCATTTAATAAACATCTCTATATATCCGGTGATATAGCTAAAACCTTTAAACATGGCACTGTTAGTTTGTGTTTTAATAATCCGAACAGAACATTTAATATAATCTAAAATTTAATATGCGAATAAAATTGAACTTAATATGATAGTATATATAATAATAACAATAAAATCATTACCACAACAAAAATATTATGGTATAAATAAATTTAACTTTTTATAATTAATAAGGGCTTATTATAAAAAAAACATGTAAAATGTATTTTATTTTAAAAGTTAATAAGATATCAATATATGAGGTTTTAATTTGAGATAAAGTATAAAATTCCGTATTAAATAGTGATAAAGGGTCTATCTATTATAGGAGTTGGTATTTAGGATGCATTGGACTTCTGGTCATTGGACTTCTGGTCATTGGACCTTCGTCTTATAGAACAAACGACAAGTTCGTTCTTTTCCAGCTTTCCTTTCTTTTTTTCAAGACGGATCTAATTGTTGGTCCCTGTAGGTGTGATGTGGGTGATATGCATGTGGGTGTGAGTGAATTTTAATAAAAAATAAACGGCGGGTCATGACCTTCTTCCGCCTCCATTTTCTTCAAATAATACTTTATGGGAGTAGTGTCGGAGAGAGTCTGGCTCCAAATTATTAGCACTTCCTTTATTTAATTACCAGAATGAGATGCTATTTTTAGAGTTCAAACGAAAAAATTAGAAGGAAATCTTCTATTTAATATTTTTAATCCATATATTAACGTTAATTTTTTTCCCCCAAAAAAAACCCCCCCCCCCCGGGGGTTTTCCCAACCTCCCCCCATTTTCATTTCCTACGCCCCCTTCTCCCAGGGCCGTCTTCCCGGCCGCCGCCGGGGGGGGCTGTTTTACATTTCGCCGCTATGTATTGAAATAATTATTTTATGCAATTTAGGATCTTTTAGTATTGACTTTTTAAAAATCAAAGTAATTTTCACCAGTTGTAAAGAGTTATCCAATTACTGAATTAATCGGTTAACGGCCTCCGGTAGTTAGGAACGGACATTGATTAGATTGGTTAAGTTGGGATAAGCAGCTATCAAAGCAGAGTCAGGGGAAACGTGCCCGAAGCTAAAGCAGCCGAACTTGTAGTTTGATTATGATTAGCTAGCGAGATGATGAAAAATAAATAAATAGTCGATATATATAAAGAGGAAGATGGGAACTAGATAGCATGTGATAAATATTTGTAGAAGACTATATAAAAAGAAAAGGAATTAAGTGACAAATACAAAAAATATATTTGATAACTAGCATTTGGTATCAATAAAATAAATTCGCCTAAGACATTGATTAAACGGAAAACAAGCGAGTATGTATGGTTGCATAAGTGAAAGGGTTAATTCATTTTTTTTTTTTATTAACAGAATTTTTGAGAGGAGTGAATGAGTCTGAGCCGTCACGTCACTCTCGTCTTCCACAGAGCTTATTCGTGCAAGTGAGAAACAGACAGCTGTGCGGTCCTTTAGTGTATCCAGTTTATTATTGCCACTGAATGTTTTTATTACTTTACTATACTCTATTTTTTTTTTTTTTTTTTTTTTTGTTAATTTCCACATCTCTCAACAGAGATTAACTCCAATTACAGAGAGACGGAGGAGACATTGGCAATGTTTGAAAATTTACACGGCAAGTGGGATTTGAACCCGAGTTGTATATCAACTCTAGATTCATAATCCGCAGCTTATCCGATTAACCACGAGCCTCCTCGTAATAATAATTAATGTATTAAATTTAAATAAGTTCTTTGATACATTATGATTTAATCAGATACTTTAAATTAAAAACACAAGGCTATATGTTCCAAAATAAAGTATTTCGACGGTTAGATTAGTATTATTCTGAAGATGACACAGTGAGTGTTGAAATACATAAAAAGTGTTTATACTAAGAAATAATATATTTAAACATATAACTCTGTGTTTTTAATTTATTTAAATTATTCCGCTGAAAAATAATATATATATATAAATATAGGCCTATTTTAATTTTTTTTTATTTCATTTAAGTTCTCCTTCGGCATCGAAGGCCATTTAGCCCCGTCTCCTAACCAAAGAATCGAAAGAACTTTTCAATTTGGTTCAATAGTATTTATATATTTTTATTTATTTTTTTTATTATTAGAAAAAGTTCATTCTTCATTAAGTGGTAAACTAAAAGAGCATTCAGCAAGCAGTCAGATGTTCTGAATGCTCTTTTGGTTCTACCACTTAATGAAGAATGAACTTTTCTAATAATAAAAAAAATAAATAAAAATATATAAATACTATTGAACCAAATTGAAAAGTTCTTTGATCGATTCTAATTAATATAGGTTAGACGGGGTCTAAATGGCCTTCGATACCGAAGGAGAACTTAAATGAAATAAAAAAAAAAACTAAAATGGGCCTATATTTATTTATATATAAATATTATTTTTAGGCGGAATAAATTATATTGATTATTTAAATTAAATTAAAAACACAAAGTTATATGTTTAAATATATTATTTCTTATTTTAAACACTTTCATCTTCAGAAATAATACTAATCTAATCGAAATTCGTAATTTTGGAACATATAGCCTTGTGTTTTTAATTTAATGTATCTGATTAACTGCTTGGGGTCCGAACCCTCGACGTTCGGTATAGTAGATAACCACGCTGTCAACTACACCAAGCCCGAGGCCTATTCATAAGTTAATAATACATTTCAGTGTATGATATATCAAAAAATGTTTTCTAAAGAGTAAATATTGAATTTATGAGTTGAATATTAAATTTTTCCTATAATATTGAACATCACAGTCATATTCGCTCTTTTTATAAACATTTTAATTGATATACAAAAATAACATGAAATGTTATTTCAAATAATTCAAGTACTTTGAAGTTGAATAATATTTAATTAACGTATATAACAAATTTTAATAACAAAAAATATTTTAAAGAGAAAAAAAAATGGAATCAAGAGTTAAAAAAAAAGGGAGAGAGTTGAGTGAATGTGGTTTTTTTTTCAACCCCTACTAAAATATAATTTCATCATTTTTCAAGATTTAATAATTTATTTCTATTGCAATGATATGCATGATGGAATTCTTTATGGACAATAGCTCCAGGGAGAAATAAAAGAGAAGAAGAAAACCTTTGGAATAAATGCATTTGGACAAAAAAAAGGGGAAGAGGGAAAAAGATGGAGGAATATAAAGTTAATTCACTTAATCAACATCAACATTATATATCATAGCATTTAAATTTGAATAATAAAAAATAAAATTCCAGAGAGAATGGAGCTAAACTACGTATTTTAATTTCAAAAAGATAATAATTCATTTTAGTTATTATATTAAAGAAATGTAATAAGAAATTCAAAATGATGGAAATTCTGTCGCATATTAACGATTCGGTTATTAATCGTGGACTTTATCGAAATTAACAAAATCTTTGAGTCAATGGATTGGTTCATGTTTGAAACTTGCGTGTATTTTGGCTATAATGTTATGATGAGCTGAAGCCCGAATTACAGCAACATTTTCACTCAAGAGTTTTGTTCTGAGGATGGGTGACGTATAGTCCCCAAAACGTATACATAGGGAAATAAATAATTTTGGGGCGGATTAGTATTTTTTTTTCTTCACCTTTATTTAAAATGTAATTTTTCATTGAAATGATGTGCACTTATTTAAAATTTTAACACCATGTTTTTCTCTATATAGAGATTTATATCTCTCTTTAGGTAAAATTTTTCGGGATTTCAGGAGGAGAGGGAAGGGGCCAAGTGTGGATTCAGAGGTGTTTCTCGGGGGGGGGGGGGGTAATCTGGAGTGACTAGTCACAAAGCACACTATTTTTTCTTAATTTCGGTAATTTAAAGGCGCATTCTGTACTTGTTTGCCAGAATATAAATACAAATCAAATTTTCAAGTATTAATTTTTAAAATTTTACATTGAAAATATATTTTTTTGCGAAAAAAAGGTATTTTTTCAAATCTCGGGAGGGGGGGGGGGGGGATTACCCCCTTTACCCCCCTGTATCCGCCCTTGGAAGGGGCTTGAACTGTCGTGGTTACGGCCCTGCTCTAATAAGCTAATATAAAATTTCACATTGGCAAACATTTTATTGTGAACAATACTATATTTAATGTACTGTATGTTATAATAATATACTCTACAAATAGAATAGGTAAAAAAGACAAAAATTGTTTTTAAATAATATTTTATTATCAAAAATTGGTGTGGTTTCGGCCACCTTTTTTCTTATTTTTTCAGGTTTACAAACTCAACATATCAAGACAGAATTTTTACTTTCTCTTGCCCGATATATGAAATATATAGAGAGAGAAAGTATTGCGATCATGTCAAAAATTCGATGGATATACATGTTTTGAGGTCCCCTGAGTCCAAAAAAGTGGGTCCCGCAAATAGGTCTTTGTGTGTAACGATTTTTAGCATGAAGGATTGAGCTAACGGATTGAAATTTTATATTTAAGTTAGATAACACCCCCCCCCCCCCCGGACACTCACAATAAGTTTTGAACAAAATCGGCCAAAAAAACTAGTACTTTACTGATGTACTTTTTCTTTTTTTTTTTTTTTTTTCGATTTTCTCAAAATACGATTTTGTTTAAAATTCATAAATCAACTATTTTTTAGATGCTCTTTAAAAAGAATATCAGTGAAATTTTTCGTGGAAATCGTTTGAAGTAGGCTACACTTTACTGATGATTTCAGATTTTTCAAATTCATTTTCCGACTCTTCCTTCCATAGAGCCAATGTTAGCTCTCAATGGAGATTTGCATGTTAATTTCGATTCAAAAGGTAACTTTAAATAGTCAAAATTAAAAATACACAGAGCTTATGGAAATTTTGAATCAAATGACTTTTCTTTTCTGTCTCAAAAATACTATGGCAATTCTATTATACTAGAATTTTTTTATTCAAACAGTTTATTATGAACAATACTATATTTAATTTCTTTAAAACTCTAACAAAATTCTGTGGAGGCTTCTTTATTTCTGCTGCTCTTTTCAAATTTGTCTCGAATTACGCGAAAAGATCAGGATGATTGAAGAAACAAGTTTTACTTTTCTGTATTCATGTTGTTGTTATATAATAAAATTTTAATTTAATTATTTCAAAAATAAATTGCCAATGTACAATATAGCCTACATAAATAAATTTGTTGGTGAAGAAAGTTTTTTTATTATATTTTAATTGAAATCCCGAGATGCGGTTAGAAGGAAAGTTCAAGTTATTTACCAAGACAAGAAATTTAGAGTAATCTTATTTTTATTTTTTATACACAGTCAATTTATCACTGTCTTCGTCGTTTCAACTCCAAGTTATTAACAAGAACTTGAAATGTAGTAAATAAATATGGAAAACTTGCTCTCTTTTGCCTTGAAGTTTTCTAATTTTATTTTCGTTGATGAAGCCGAGAAAATAAAGACGAATTGCATCTTTCTCGCTTTCCTTCATCTTATGATATTGACGAACGCGCCGCAGAAGAAAAGAATAAGAAAGAAGGTCAGTCAAAGCAACGGGACAATTTGTTCCCTCTGCAAGCTGGTCAAGGACAATCTTCGTTCGGTGGGGATCATCACAAAAATGTCGTCATTGAAAATATCAAAATGATTAATGTTCCTTAATTATATTTTTATATGAAAAGATCCAATTATATAACATGTATATAGAAAAATATTTTTTTTATAGTCAGAAATAGAGCAAGGAATTAACTAACGGTTTTAGGTTAAAATTGAGAAACTTAATAGACGACCCGCCCTCGGCGGGCTTCGACTCCTGTCCCACCAACTGGCTCATATCGTCTACCAAGGACCCTCGACCTCCCTTAATCAGGAGTCCTAATTTTTCAGAAAACCAATATAAATTTACTCTCTGTCTCTATTTTAGGTAGCTGGAAGTATTGTAGAGCCGGAATCAAAAAAAAAAAACCTCAAGTCTTTCGGCAGTCATGTTTTTTATTAAACCCGTACAAGGTTAACGTTTGAAAGAGAATACATTCCAGTGACACACATTTATGAATTCCATTCCCCCCCCCCCTCTAGCACTGAATACGCATCGGTAATTAGTGATTGTATTGAGACATTATATTATTAAAATAAAAAATTAAATTTATAATTACATCAGTGATAAGGTGGAGTATCATCAAAAATAGTTTTTGTCAAAAATATAAAAAAAATCTGGAGTGATTGGTCGCATAGCCCTCTTACCTTCAGAAAGTTGTGATCTGTGCTTGTCACGCCAGATTTTTCGTGTCGAGATATATTTAATTCCCGCCTATATATTAACACACATTAAATGAGAGGATCTGAGCCCGGTTTATACCGGGATTGGGTGTCTGAGGTGGGTGTCTTTCCTAAAAATGCTTCCAAGTGTAAATGTATTGTTTATTCTCTTTTCAATCATTAGTGTCAGACCTGACCCGTTGTGGTTACTCTGAGTAACTTTCATGAGAATAAACCTGAGATGGGTCGGGTTTCCTTCCTCAGAAGGAGGTATCTCAACTGGAGTTGCTTTCAATCTCAGGATTATAAGCTTCGAAATGCTTTCCTGCCTCCTCAAAATTGTTTAATAAATGCCTGCAAAAATGTTCTTTTGCTTTCTCTTACCTATATTTGAAAAAGAATTGGATTCATGTCAAAAATTCGATGTCGAGATGGATTTTGATGGATACACGTTTTGAGATCCCCTGAATCCATAAACGTGGTTTTCGCAAAATGGTCTGTCTATCTCCAATTTGAAGGAATTAAGCTAGGTAATTTTATATTTAAGTTAGGTAACCCCCTGAGGTGTAAAAATAAGCTTTTGATCAAAATCGGCCAAAAAGTACTAGTACCTTACTGATGTACTTATTCAGTTTTTTTTTTCTTCCCATTTCCAACGATTTCAATTGTGATTCAAAAATCAATTATTTTTTAGATGCTCTTTAAAATGTATATTCTCATTGAAATCTTTTGAAGACCACTTTACTCTTGCACTTCTTAAGAAAGATAGGAAAAATGGTTTCCATGGTAACAGAATATAAATATTTTCCCACACTTACAAATTTTACATCATGAATTCGAATATATCATACTGTCGGAAGCTAAATATATGTCGACACAAAAAATGGTGACAAGTACAGTACACAACTTTCTCTTAACGAAGGAAATGAGAAAGTTGTGTGCTGTGCGACCAGTCACGTCAGATTTTTTGTTTTATTTATTTATAGAGGTATCCCAATCCATCCATCTATCTATCCGTTTGCATATTATCCCAACAACTTGGGTTCGAAGTCGGTTAAATAAGGAAAAATAAAATAAAAAAAAAAGATTTTTAAAAAAATGCTTTTATTTAAATTGAACTAAAAAGAGAGAAATAAGAAAGAAATAATTTAATTGTTCTTGTTAAAATTTTTTAATATTTATGACTTAAAATAAAAGCGTGGGGCGCGAGCCTCGGAATCACTTCGAAGCGCCCCACGCTTTTATTTTAAGTCATAAATATTAAAAAATTTTAACAAGAACAATTAAATTATTTCTTTCTTATTTCTCTCTTTTTAGTTCAATTTAAATAAAAGCATTTTTTTAAAAATCTTTTTTTTATTTTATTTTTATTTTAAGCTTTTTAGTCTTTTAGTCTTATCAAAAATCATCAATATGATAAAGTACCACATTAGTTTGGCCTGTATTGATTTGGTTCAATTGAAAAATTATTCATTATCATAAAAAAATGACTCGTAAATATCAAAATTCAAAACTATAGTTAATAGGGCCTTATTTGCGTGAGGCTTCAAATAAAGTACCACATTAGTTTGGTCTATTTTGATCAAAACCACCATATAGTGGCGTCATCAAAAATGACTCTTAAGTATTACATTTCACACCTCTAGCCCATCGGGAAGTCTTTTGAAATTACATTAATTCGCGAAGGGTTTCAAATAAAGTACCACATTAGTTTGGTCTATTTTGATCAAAACCACCATATAGTGGCGTCATCAAAAATGACTCTTAAGTATTACATTTCACACCTCTAGCCCATCGGGAAGTCTTTTGAAATTACATTAATTCACGAAGGGTTTCAAATAAAGTACCACATTAGTTTGGTCTATTTTGATCAAAACCACCATATAGTGGCGTCATCAAAAATGACTCTTAAGTATTACATTTCACACCTCTAGCCCATCGGGAAGTCTTTTGAAATTACATTAATTCGCGAAGGGTTTCAAATAAAGTACCACATTAGTTTGGTCCATTTTGGTAAAACCAAACTCACAATTTGCGTCATCAAAAATGACTCTTAAATATCAAATTTCACACCTCTAGCTCATCGGGAAGTGTCCTTAACAAAGCCATAAAGTTGGTGACCTTGAAAGAGTAAGTTAAATAAAAGCATTTAAAAAGCCTCTTTTGACAGTTTATTTTCCTTTTCACTCTTTAGGAATGTTTTCATTTGAAATGTTTACCGACAAATGATATTTGGACGTAACTAAAGAAGAAAACGGAATTTTTCAATTCTAATTTCTACGCGATTGACTAGAATAGAAGAAAATAAATTATAAAATTTTATATAAATTTTTTTGGAAAATTAATCAAGATTGATGCTTATCGGTCGGTCTGTTGGTAGAGTGTAAAGGGTTTGAGTTTAGTCTTTTGCCAAACAGTTCAAATAACCTATAAGCTTATAATAAATAATAGACATAATTTTTTATTTATATTTGATATGGAATGTTAGGCTAGAAACTTATTGATAAGAAAATTATATGAATGAAAAAAGGGGTCAATAATCTCTTTTGTTTGTAATAATTCAGGTATAAAGGTCAAGCCTACCTCACTTGCTCTTGATTTATTTATATTCTTGAAAAGTTTAATAAATACTTTATCGTAGTTTTTCTCTCTCTTGTTATTTTTTTTTTTTTAATCTAACAAGTGGCTGTTGGAATACAAGGTCAACAGCCATCATCAACATCATCATCATCATCATGCTCAGGTGAGTGACTGTCACTGTGTGTGTGCAAATCCATGGATGAATCAGCACCAGTCAACAGGAAAGGGTCAATTGGCAACCCAATCATGGTAAAAAACAAGTCTGTGTGAGTGAGGGTGCTAATGAGCTGTTTTACCAAGTGTCAATTGGAGAGTAAGGTCGTCTTCATGTCCGTTCAAATGTCAACAAAAAAAAAAACGACTTTCTTTTGAGGAATATCTTGTACAAATATTAGATGGAATAAAGAAAATAAATTGTTTAGATACGACGTATATATCAATATTTTTCTTTCTTTATGACATTTAGCAATCAATGATTTATTTTCTTCAGTTTAAAGGCGTCATTTTGTGTGTGGGTCCTAGGATAGGATTATAGTCATTATGGCACAAATAAAGTCGGTGTATTAATGGCGTTAGATGCCAAAATAGGGATAGAAAATAGAATTTTCTTTTAATATAAACTAGGGCTATTACATGTACAGTGAGGGACAATATTAAGTCCCACCCATGCGTTTTCTTCGTGTAATTATTTCATTGTTTTTAAAAAAATAATAAATATTTTTTAATGGAAACTTTTATGGTTCAAACCTATAAAATTTCCAATAAAGATTTTCATTTTCTTTTATTAAAAAAAAAATGAAATAATCACAAGTAGAAAATGCAAGGGTGGGACTTAATATTGTCTCTCACTGTACTTAGAGAGGATCTCTCATAACGAGTAATTCGCATAAAGAGCAAAACAAATTGTAAAATCTAGCCTTGACTTGCATGACATTTGGTCCTTATTTTATGACGAAAATTTGTTTTATTTAATTTTTAAGGAGTTTTGTTGGCAAACTTCAGCCCTGAGGATGGTCGTATATCTGACCGAAACGTCGGCTTGAAGTGCCTAATAAAACGAAATAAAACTAGCTGCAATTGCTCTTTCTTTAATCCTTTACTACAAATTGTAAAAGAATAAATTGCTTAACGAGCGAGGTTTCGTATAACGAGTGGCGAGAAGAGAAGTTCTGGATTGTGCGCATATTTTATCATGGGGAGGGGGGGTACTTTAAAAAATAATCATGGTTCTTTGTAAAGTGTTTTTCATTTTTTTATATCCTGTATTTTAATATGTTTTATAGTGTACTGTATATTGGTCTTGGTCCATAACTTACAATTGTTAGTTAAAATTTAAATCAATAATGCGATAACTAATTAACTCAATTAACGAATAATAAGCCGATTGCACTAATTTTCATAGATGCTCAGCTCCTTCCTCTCACCTCAATCGCAGACGTCCCACCATAAATCGGAAAAATCGTCTTTCACCAGCGAATAATCAGCCAGCTTTTATCAGCTATCTCAATTGAATAATTCTCTATTTCGACAAATTCGTTCCTTTCTCCATTTCGCATTTGTGAAGCATGTGTTGTTACCATATATATTATCCCTAACGAGGTTCAAATGTGAGTGCAGATGTTTTAGCAACACACACGATACGTATTCTTCTATCAAAAGAGGCTTATAATTTTAATTAAAAGCAAATTTAATTAATCAACTGCCAGCCAGAAAAAATTTTTCTAAAGGATAAAAGTAAAGGAATAGCGTTGTGTAATTCGTTCAGG
>JAKCPI010026757.1:0-13089 GCA_023213315.1 Euborellia annulipes | reverse complement strand
TTGTTGGTGCAACTGGGCATTATATACTTAAAATAATCTTCTTGATCATTCTTAATTAGCATCTTTCCCCGGTTACTTGTTGACTTGAACGCACTATTTCTCCTCAGATGAAGAGCAATTCAGAAAGACATGTCTTAAATAAAAGTTAATAGAAGAGTTTATGGCATTGTTGTAGTCCAACTTAATGTCCACCAAATATTTGGTTTTTAGAAAAATACCAATTTTTAAATCCTCTTTTAACTGCATCCACCCCAATTCCCAAACAAAAAGATTAATTAAATTTCTCGAAAAAACTAAATAATATTTATTTATATTTGATTTGATTTCCTCGTCCATCCAACGTTTAGCACTGCTTGGGTCTTGCTTTAACAACATAGATTATTTCTTTTCAGTTCTCGGAGCGATAATATTTAACTATCATTAATAATAATAAGAAAGTTTTTTTTTTTTTCTACTACTTTCACGATAATTTCTTTAGGTACGTAGGCCGTGAGTATTTAAAAAAATGGCCGACCGCTAGATGCCACCAATGGGCCCTTTGTGTTTGTGCATCTTGTTTGGCCCTTTTCCTCTTTTTATCGATACAGCTGTCGCCCCTTCTTCCTTTAATTTGATTTTTTTTTTTCAATCCAAATACTCTCTTTATGATTGCGTCACAATTTGCATCCTTTCAGGAGCCCCTTCGCCGGCCAATGAACCTTTGAGTGTGTAAGTTTCTTCTAAATCATATAAATAAACATGAGAGAGCTTAGGGTTAAGGTGAGGAGACCGGAGAGAGGGGCAGCTAATGAGCTCTCAACGCGTCTCAAACAATTAGACCTATGATGCTTTACAAACAACAACAACAACAATAAATCCCATAATGAATATGAAAATACCCCCCTATTATTTTTTGACGGCAAACCTTTCCAAAATTCAATTTCATTGCCGGCTAAGATTGCCGACCCCTCATTTTTATATCTAATCTTTAACTTAAAATATAAATTTATTTTCAAGAATTTCCCTTCCCTTCTCTTTAATCCCCTTTCTCTCTCTCTCTCTCTCTCTCTCTTTGGCTTTTGAATGATTCTATTGAGGGGTGTCAAATAAAAATGAAAGGTGATAGATTCATCGGGGCATGTCGCCTGTCTATATTATTATAATATGAAAAAAAAAGCCAGCTCTTTGCTTATTCCCTTGCAGCTGCACATTTAGAGCCCCCGACACCCCCGCACACACACACCCAAGCAAAAAAAACAACTAACTTTATGACTTTATCCACCCTCTGGTCACCACCTGTAAGGCTGACCTAATTTAATTACCAATGAAATTACTTAACAGGATAAAGCTGAACATTAACCGGAAGAAAATGAAAGTCAAAAAAATAAATAATTTTTTGATCACTTTTTCTGAAACAAAAATAGTTGGCACTCATCAATTCAGATGGATTAGACTGGTAATCGTAGGCTCTATTATGATATAATAGTATAGGCCTACACATGTATAACATGGCTTTAGATGGCTGGCGCCAGGAAAAATCCACTTGCTTTATACTGGCGCCAGTCTATCTAATGACAACATTTCTATAATATTATCACAATAAGTTTATACAGTATCAAGATCTTAATATTTAGAAAAATTGTCATCACTTTGAACGGGAAGCGAATCCCTGAGTCCTAGCATAAGAAGCGAGACCTATACCTCTGTACAGTCAGGACCACATCACTTAATAAAAGTATCTATGAAAACAAGAACTTTAATATAAAATATCGCACTTTCATAAATAAATGTCAAATTGTGATGCATCACTATAATTATTTACTTTTAATAAATTTAGAGATTTTATTCCGAAACTAACCCTTGTTAAAATAAAGGAAATAGACGACTTGAAGCGTGAATGAGTGACTCAAAAAAAATAATAAAGAGGCAGGAGATAGACATAGATTATAGAATTATTCCAAAATGCAGCTGCTGCTGGCCTGTCTATCTCTTTGCGTTATAAATTTCCCGAATAAACCATATACGAGTCAACTATAATATTTTACTTGATATTGTAACATACTATTTACTCAATGAGTCAGACACACTCGATATGACAAAAACTAACATTTATACTATTAATAAATTTAAAAACAAAAAAATCGGTATCATTGTGGCAAATTAATTTAATTTATTAATTTAAAAATGAATATTGTTATTATTAATCACATATTAATTAAGAAAATTTTAAAATAAGCTTATATGATTTATTTAAAAATCAAATGTCAAATTAGTTCAGCATTCTTGCAATAGATGGCAGGCTAGTCTAACAGCTGATCCCCTTTTAGCCTATATTTATATATTTTTATGCTTTTATAAAAGATACATAATATATAATAACATTTATAAAGTATTTATTGTTAAAAGATCAATGAAAATCAACCAAATGCATTAAATATTATTAGCTACCATTCTGACATCTCTTGGCAAATTTTTGAATTACTTGATTTTTTGGGCATACTTTTTATGACACACTACGCCCTCTTATCGGGAAAAACATGCGAAACCTTCGCTCCTGCCCCGCCTTAAGAATTTTTTGAATCTTTATTCGATTATATTTATTTTTAATATAGTGATCCGAGCAAATCTATTTACCCCAATTGGTATAGAATAAATTTTTATCGCTCTTCTTGGAGTTCGTACCCACATACACCTCTTGACTTTTTAAGTTCCTCTCTGCCACGGAGGTGGAGAACCCCCCTCCCCTCTAGTGATTTGTCGATTAATTGTTACAGGGCTCCCCAAGAATCAACCACCCAGCCCTAATTCTTGAATATTTTTGAAAATTGAGCAATTTTTTTCAATTAATTAAACTGGAGAAGCGGGTTCTTAGGAAAAGCAAAAAATTTTAGGGATCCATGTGATAATTTGATTGTGATTTTATAAATAAATAATAATAAGTTGCGTAACGCTGTCGTTGAGTTGATCTTTTGGATTGTTTAACATATCGTCCAGCAAAAACACTCTTCATTTATATTACTGGTTCCTAAATAGTTCTAGAGATGTTAAGCAAAAGCAAGCAGAGTTGAGTCTGGCACTATCTTTGTTAAGTACGGTTCTATTCTTAATTAGTCCTCAATTTTAGGTCAAGGGCTCGATTTTTTTTTGTTGTTGTCTTAATATAAATTAACATAATAGCAGCTTTACACCCCTTTTATGAGTTTATTTAGTTAATTTTAGTCCATTTTTTTTTTCCTACTTTTAAATTGCCTCACAAAGTTGTTATCTAACTGACAGGTACTCGAAGTGTTGAAGCCCTAGCTAGGGCTCTTCTAAATAGATGCACTAACTAATTAACTTACCCAACAATGGCCTATGACCCTAATTATTGTTTATCTTACTATTATTAGAAATTCGTTTCATAAATTTTTGTTTTGGTCACTTGGTCACTCACTCATCACCTTGTCTCTCCATCTCTCTCTTGTTGATGTTGATCGAGGAGAGAAGCGAAGGGAAGCACCTGCTAGAAAAGAAGCCGATGGCACGAGCCAAGGTTGAGGGTGGGCCAGGCCAAAAAAAGAAAAGAACTTTTGAGGACTCTGCTCTTTAAAACCTGTTCTTCCTTCTTCCACGTGCCACACATGCTTAAGAACAACAACCCCTCCCCCTCCCCTCCCCTTCCCCCAAAAATAAATAGTCATCATAATTATACGGGTCATTAGTATACTGGAAATCTAACGTTAATTCCAATAAGAAAATTTCTTTAAAAATATTGGTTTCATTTTAAGAAAAGAAAGGAAAATATTAAAAGATTTTTTGGTTTTCCGCATTAAATTCATTTATTTTTAGATATTTTTTAATTCAAATAATAGGTAGCCAATTTTCTTGATTGGGTCGGGAATCGAACCCAGGTCCCCAGGCACTTGAAGCTCATGTCTTCTCTCTGCCCATTTATAATTTAAAAACTTTGAAATTGACGAGGTGTCATTATTAGAATATCACCTTAAGGGCACTATTTTATTGTTATTTTTAAGGAAAAATTCTTGAGTTGTGGGACCCAAAGAAATGATCACTAGATATTACATGCAGGCCTATAATAAATTTTATTCTATTGACATTGAATATATTATATAAAAAAAGAATTTTTCAAGTAAATTATAATAAATTAAAAACACCAGATTTTATGTTTAAATATATTATTTATAATTAATTATTTCATTGTTACAAGTAATACAAATATTTGAAACATAATTTTGTGTTTTTAATTTAATTTAGACTTTTTTTTTAATTCCTCTTTTTCGGCTGCAAAGGCCATTAGGGTTTTAATTATACAATATATATTACCGGGGGACGTTCTACACGCTGATTTCTGATGATCGCCAATCCCAGATTTCGCCGCGCTTGGCATAATTTAGACTTGTTAATAATAATATTTCCTCTAGAGCTAACGAGTACCAATTTAAATTTAATTTTTTCTAAAATGTGTCGCGCATTAACGTCCCGCTATGTGCCGACGTTTCAGAGACAATAGTAAATCAAATTTTTTCATAATTATGTCGCTCGTATACATATCGGGATCTCGGGGGATTTTATTTCGATAATTTAAAACATTCTACTTTTCCAAATAAAAACACACAAATTTAATTAATTTTAAAATTATAAAAATAAATTTTTCAAAAATAATTTTTTCAATCTCGGGGGACCCTCCCCCCCCCGCCCTGAACATATTATAAAACGAATTGAGCTCTGAGCAAAAGTGAATTTTTTAATATTACTAAGTACTAAAGGACCCAGACTTTTGAATAATTTCATTAATTTATTTCTTTATTAAAAAGTATTTCTAATTTTTAATTTTAGTATTAGGACTTGAAAACTGCGTAATTGTAATTATAGTGGTAGTGAGTGGTAGGAGAAATGGTAATTGCGGCAGGAGGTCGTGACCGTCCGGCCTTGAGACCCACTTCCGAGACACCGGGCCCCCAACTCGAAAGAAATCAACCCAGTGACCCCCACCAAGTCTAATCTTCCTCGGGGATCACCCACACCAAAAAAAAAAAAAAAAAAAAAAAACTACCTATCCAGCTGTCGCGGGAATATTAATACCAACCAACACTTTCTACTAATTCAATTTAAAATAAATATTAATATTTAAATATACTGTTTACATTAATGAAATTTAATTAAATAAAATCATCCCTTGCTCGCAGCTCTGCGATTGAGTGAAATCAAGAGACCCTCTTTTTACTTTCTCTTACCTCTATATATGTTAATATATATAGAGAGAGAAAGTATTGGTTTAATGTCGAAAATTCGATGCCGGGATTTTGATGGATTTCAATTTTAAGCATGAAGGAATTGAGCTAGGAGGTTGAAATTTTATATTTAAGTTTTCTACTCTCCTGGACCGTGAAAATAAGCTTTTAATCAAAATCGGCCAAAGAGTACTAGTACTTTACTGATGTAATTTTTCAGTTTTTTTCGATTTTCTCAAAATTCGCTCCAACGATTTTGTTTAAAATTCAAAAATCAATTATTTTTTAGATGCTCTTTCAAATGTATATTCTCATTTTACCATTGAAATCTTCTGAAGACCACTTTTGTACTTCATAGGAAAGATAGGAGAAATGGTTCCCATGGTAATAAAATATAAATACTTTCCTATACTTATAAATTTTACATCTCGAATTCTAATATATCGACGGAAACTAATTATACGTCGACCCGAAAAACCTGGTGTGACAAACAAGCACAGAACACAACTTTCGAATACCGAAGGTAAGAGAAAGTTGCGTGCTGTGCGCCAGTCACACCAGATTTTTTTTATATAATTATTGATTAAATTAAAAACACTTATTTGATTGCTATCAAAAAGCTAAGCCTATTTTTATCCATGCTTGTCAGCCCTTTGACAAGAGCATCGGCCCTTGGGGCTCCCTATTATTTGCTAATGTTTATGCTTTTCTTCGAAGAGCATATGCATGTAATTTTTTGCATGCAAAGTTTCTTTTATTTCCTGAGGGCTTAGAAGCCAGCCGGAGGAGTGGGGAAGCCTCCCCCCCCGGTGCAAAGACACTACAAATCGGTCAAAATAAAGATATTAATATCAAAAGGGAAAAGATTTCTCTATTTTGTTGCCAATAACAACTAGGGCATTATCCTCCCTATTCTTCTTCCCTCTCCTCTTCTTTTATGTAACCGTCTTTTGAGAAATCCGTTGCGTCGTCGTCGTCGTCGTCCTTTCCGCCCTTTGACCACGACTTGTCCTTAGAAATTGCATATCCCCCCCCCCCCCCCTCCTTACACCTTCCAGGTGTTCCAGTTCTCCAGAAGATGAAAAGGAAATAAAACTGGCTCCCTTGCTCGATAATAATAACAAAAGAAAAAAAAAAATCTTATACATACCCCCGTATATCATCATAATGTCCCATATTTCCAATATTGTATGCAGTTGGAGCTAATCTTAAAATTAAACATTCTGATGCTATTTTTTTAAAAGGAAATAGATTTATATAGTAAAAAAGAAAAATTGCTTTGTGAATTGTATTCAGCACAAATTTAACAAGTCCACACTGGCGTAATATAAATACCTTACGTAATACGGCTAAAACAGAATTTACATTTTTACTAATTTGAATCGGTAGAGTAAAATTATGATTTATTTATAAATCACATATATATCTTATGTAGCCTCTATAAATATTGTTTAAAAACATATATTCATTCAGTTACTTGAAAAAACAACTCTGATCGACCAGTTAGTAGCCAATTGTAATGCAAATACAAACTGATCCGGGTTCGATCCCAGGGTGGAGCATTTTATTTTCAATCATCTGAATGAATTGTTTTTAAATATTGTAGTATCTATATTTATTTGACGTTTTTTCCCTTTTAAGCATCCCCTGGGCAAGAGGCTAATCCAGAGGAGTTTCTCGGGGGGGGGGGGGGGGGGTAATCTGGATTGACTTGTTGCACAGCACACAATTTTTTCTTACTTACTGTAATTTAAAGAGGTATGTCTTTGTGGCTGGAAGTATTTCTAAGGCGGAGTCAAAAAAAAAAAATTGCAAGACATATGCAGCCAAAATTATTTCTTTTATTGTGCCGTTGGCTGACGTTTCGGTCTAGGCCATCTTCAGAGCTCAATTATTTTCATACATATTATCATCACACGTTATTATTACACCTTCTGTACAATATAAAAATAAATATAATTTACGGAAATAATATAGAGTACATACCCGGAGGCGAGAATAAATGAAAATTAAAAATTTCAGCGACACACATTCGCATGAACGGAGTACATGTACAGAAGGTGTAATAATTACATAACACATACATAAGGTAATAATACATAAGGTGTGATAATAACATGTGATGATAATATGTATGAAAATATTTGAGCTCTGAAGATGGCCAAGACCAGTGGCCGAAACGTCAGCCAACGGCACAATAAAATAAATAATTTTGGCTGCATATGTCTTGCAATTTTTTTTTTTTCACTCCGCCTTTGTAATTTAAAGGTGCATTCTGTACTTGTTTATCAGAATACAAAAACAAAGCAAATTTTTATTAAGTATTAATTTTTAAAATTTTATACGAAAAATAAAATTAAAATCCTCAAAAAAAAATATTTTTCTCAAATCACGGGGGGGGGGGGGGGGGTAATTATCCCCTTTACCCCGACCGAGGTAGTGTTTGCCTCCTGTCCTAGGGGACAGGCGTTCTCATCCCGTATGATATGTCAAAAATTTAATTGGCTACCAATCTAATAAAATAAATAGAGACTAAAAAGTCTTAAAAAAAACTTAATGGGTGAAATATATTTAAGTTCTTCTTTCGAAAGTTTAGATAAAGTTGCGTGTTTTCGAACTCTCCACGGCTCCAAAAATATTTTATAACGTTTTTTTTTTTTTTTTTAAATAATTAATTGAGTTGGCTAGATATAGAATTTTCTCCGACTGACACAAAGTCAACGGTTGAGACATATGTCTTGCTTTTGCGTTCAAAGACCAAAAAAGTTCTATCACCGTTAGAGAAATGAACTGAAGAATCTCCCCCCCTCCCCCCCCACACACACACACTCCTCTACATATGGTCTTTTCTTTCTTGCAAATGTTCTTTCTCTTCATTGTTCAACGGAATTCAAATGAAGATCGTTAAGAATTAGAATTTGGGAGGGGGAAAAAGAAATATCGAATCATTATGCATTCAAAATGAACACCTACCTAAGTATTATGTACAAAATTAAGGTTGATTTGAAAAATAATGTCTATTTAAAAAATCTGGTGTGACTGGCCGCACCAGATTTTTCGTGTCGACATATATTTAGTTTTTTCGACTGTCTGGTACATTTGAATTCAAGATATAGAAAAATATTTATATTTTGTTACCATGGCAACCATTTCTCCTAATTTTGCTAGAAAGTACTTACAAGAGTAAAGTGGTTTTCAGAAGATTTCAATGGCAAAATGAGAATATCTAAAAAATAATTGATTTTTGACCACTTGGTTACGGTGTCAATCACAACCTTTTGCATTCCAAGAATAGTTTTTTTTTTTATTACTCTACATTCCATAAGATGTTGAAAACATACAAATACATGTGTAAACATGAAATCCGCATAACATGTACAAAATTTTGACAATTTTGCCTGCCCTGAGGATGAGTGCGACTAGCACCCGAAACGTCGGCAATGAAATATAAAGTTTTTTTTTATTTATTCTGGCTGCTGTTCACAGGGAGGCTCCCGTTTCTTTTTCCAATTGATTTTTGAATTTTTATCAAAATCGTTGGAGCGAATTTTGAGAAAATCGAAAAAAAGTACATCAGTAAAGTATTAGTACTCTTTGGCGGATTTTGATTAAAAGCTTATTTTTACGCCCTAGGGGGCCTTCTAGCTCAATTCCTCCATGCTTTAAATTGAACACAGACACACACACAGAGACAGACCATGTCGCGAAAACCAATTTTTTTTGGATTCAGGGGATTTCAAAACGTGTATATCCATCAAAATCTCGACATCGAACTTTAAACTTTCTCTCTATATATATTTCATAAGAGAAAGTAAAAAGAAGGCACCAGTTAGAGTCAGAGGAAAAAAAAATTTTCAAACATTCCCTTCCTCCTCTGTCATCGGCTGCTAAAGAGATGATAGTAGGTTCCTTTCTTTAATTAAATTTCTTTTTATCATTTCAAAGAATTTGGCA
The DNA here is from genome assembly GCA_023213315.1 of Euborellia annulipes. Classification (NCBI taxonomy): domain Eukaryota; kingdom Metazoa; phylum Arthropoda; class Insecta; order Dermaptera; family Anisolabididae; genus Euborellia; species Euborellia annulipes. The sequence goes on along the minus strand of JAKCPI010026757.1, from coordinate 3,925 downwards.
TATGCCCATAATTATTGTTTTTTTTTTTTGTTTTTTTTTAACAATATTTATGATATCCTCATTTTAAGTTAATTCTATGCAAATTTCAACATAATGGGGCGGAGTGGGGTAGGGGGGGGGGTGTGGACATGACTTAAAGGGCTCGTTTGACTTTTGACTAGAGTTTTCGTGACTAATGACCATCTCTAAAGAGAGAGTGGCAAGGCCTAACGGGTTGTTGGTCAGTTGGCTCCTGCTTTTAGAAAAAGACCCACCTGCAGGCCCTTCCAAGTTCCTCACATGTGTACTATAATATTAATAAAAAGCGAGTGTACTAAAAACACCGCTATAGCGTAGAAACACTCACAAAAATAATAATTACACATTATTAAGAATGTTCCAATTTTTTTTAAATATATAGTTCAAAAGAAAAAAAAAAAATAAGAGAAAGTTATTTTTTTTTTTTTTTTTTAATTTATTAAAGATCTTTTTCGGCCTCTAGGGCATTTTAGACCCCATCCCATCAAATGATTGGTTGCCAATTCAAATGAAATAAATTTTTCTCGCTTTGAACGGGAAGCGAACCCGGGACCCTGGCATGTCTTCACTCTGAGCCGCGGGTCACGGGCATTAATGTTTGAGCCGCAGGTCACGGGCATTAATGGTTTTTGAAGATGCAATTAATTGAAATCTTGGAACAATAGCATTTGAAAAATAATTCATAAATTTTTTTTTTTTTTTAAGAAATAAAAAAATACATAGTTTTATAATTAATTAATTAATTATTATATATTAATTATTAAATTAAATTATTATATATTAATTATAATTAATTAAAATCATAATTTATTGTGCAAATTCAATTAAAAATAATTTTCTTTCTCCCACCCTCTTTTACTCTTTCCTCAGTGACGTCATTTCAGCTTTTTCTTGGGGGAGGGGCAAACATTTTTTTTTTCTTAAAATTTCCTTACAAACAAGTACTCAAATTTAACCAAAAGATATTTAATTTATTTAATTGTTTAATTTTGTACAATTTCTATACTCGTTAAAGTATTTTATTTAGAATAATATAAAATTTTAAAAAAATCAGAACCCTTGGGGAGGGGGCAAATGCACCCCCCCCCAAATGACGCCACTGGTTTCACTGTATATAACAATTGGTGATTGGTGAAAAAAAAAATGAAATTATTTATTTATCTTTATGAAAACAAGAAATAATAATGGAAAACGCATGAGTTGTAGAGGGGATGAGAAACGGATTTGAGCCCTCTATTTATCCCTTAATTCGTTCCAAATTAATACATTTTGATAGTGTTTGTTTAAATCGTGGCTTCTGGCTTGAAGTCATCCCAAAATTTTGGATTTTTAGAGATAAGATGTGTATTGAGTATAAATAATTATTTTGATTAGCCTAAATAAAAGAGAAATTCGCTAAATTTCCTCATCTCGTGAAATGGAATGCCCTTCTGGGTGGATGATGACGACAGTTAATAGAGTTCCGTCTCCCCCCCTCCTTGCTTGAATATACTTTGCTGCCTTGCTCCCTGTTGCGTGTCAAAATTGTATTGGCATTGTTGTCCGATTAAATCCAAAATGCATTGAGCAGGGACAAAAAAAAAAAAAGAATTTTTGTTGTTGTTGAAAAGATTTAAGATGCGAGGAGGGAGGGAGGACATGACAATACGCGTCATGTCGCGTCGCGTATCTCTACTTTCTTGAGGCAGCTGTCGGGTGGCACGCGTCTGCCTCGTCTTCGACTTGGGGCACGTGGCCTGGCTGTCTTTCTTGCCCTCCGTCCATCCTCTCTGCTCTTTGACAATCTTCTCTTTCTTCTTCTTCTTCTTCTTTGAATATAAAAGAAAAATTATGCCGGCTGTCTTGCGCCGATCTCGTTCGTCCTCCCGTATATCAAGGATCTTTACAAATTGGAGAGGGAAGAGCCGAAAGATAAAAAAAAATTAATAATAATTATTATTTTTTTTTTAACAGCATTTGCTCAGATGAGTTAATTTTTAAGTAAACCTCTGAACTTATTATCTGTCGAATAAACATCCTGGGTCTTTATTCTCCCTCTCTTTTTATAATATACTATTTTCATTTTTATCAATAGTTTGTTTATTCAATAGCACATTGATAAAATAAAGAAGTCCTACAAGTCCGGAAATAAAATTTCTATCTTTTTTTTTTTTTAAGAAAGCTGTTAAAATTATTATTTATTTTTTATTTTCTCTTAAGGCGGAACGGGAGCGAAGGTTTTTCCCGATAAGATGGCGTAGTGTGTCATAAAAAGTATGCCCAAAAAATCAAGTAATTCAAAAATTCAGCAAGAAATGTCAGAATGGTAGCTAATAATATTTAAAGCATTTGGTTGATAAAAGCATAAAAATATAGGCTATTAGGAGATCGGCAGTTAGACTAGCCTGCCATCTATTGCAAGAATGCTGAACTAATTTAACATTTGATTTTTAAATCAATCATCTAAGCTTATTTTTAACAAGTTCTTTATGATATGTCATTAATAATAACAATAAATTCAATTTTAAATTTAAAAAAAATTAAAGATTATTGGGACAGATTGTTTTTTTGTATTTGCTTGATAACAAAAAAATTAATTACGATAATTTTTTAATAAGTCATTAAAAAAATTATAGCTCGATGTCTCAATAATCTCTTATGAATTTAAATCATTAAAAAAAAAAAACCACATTGAAAAATTCCTTATAATAGTCTAGTTTTTTTAAAAGTACGTTTAGACGTCGCTCCTGAATTCCCTTAACTTTATAAGCAGTAGACCTATAAGTCGACACAAAAAATCTGGTGTGACAATTTTTGGCATATAAAAAAAAATATTTTTGCAATTTATTTCAAGTTTTTTCAGCCAAACATTTATGTAGCCTAATATTAAAAAGACTCTGAATAATCGACTGGTGTTCGGATAATCGAGTTTACCTGGAATAGAATACCTTTTTATAGGTCCCCACTCCTTGGACGTTCTCGACGAACCCCCCCCCCCATATTACATATTCAATTAATTTTAGATGCACTATCCTATCGTTTTTATTAACCAAAAAGAGTAATGGGAAGGAAGTCTATCAATAAAATCCTCTTCTAAGCCTCATTCAATAATCAATCACTCAATGGAGGCTCTTCTTTTCTTTTCCTGAATAAATCTGAATATCCTTGAATGTTTGGATCCATTGATTCGCAAAGGATCGATCCTTCCATTTCCTATTCATCAATTTGACAATCATTCAGCTCTTTTTTTTTCTTTTCTTTCTTCTGTCGCTTCTCATTCAAGAGATTCCATTTGTAATGTCATCACCAAATAAATATCAAGGGCAGATCATTTAAATTAAGAGGTGAATTTATTTTACAAAACTTTAAACATCATCAAAACTCCAAAATAAATTTTAAAAAATACATAATATATTTTACCTTTAGTAGGTGAGGGGCTAACAAGAAATAGACATTTGCTATTTATCATAAGCGCGCATCCTGATTCTAATAATATTGAAATAGATCCAAAATTAATAAAAATACTCTCTTACCTTCGGTAATCGAAAGTTGTGTTCTGTGCTTGTCACACCAGATTTTTTTTGTGTCGACATGTATTTCGTTTCCGACACTACGGTACATTCGATTTTCAAGATGTAAAATTTAAAGTATGGGAAAATATTTATATTTTGTTACCATAGCAACAGCGGCGTAGCTAGCCTTTGAGGGCGGAGGGGGCGAAGCTCAACTGGGGCGCCGTTTTTCGTTCGACGTTTTTTTTTTTAGTATTCGAATCTCTTTCGAGCTTTTTGTAATTTTTCTCCGGTTTTGTGATATAAAATGAAGAAAAACTTGATTCGCCTTGGGCGGAGGGGGCGAGCGCCCCCCTTCGCCCCCACCTGGATACGCTATTGTGTGTGAATATGTGTGTGTTATTGTGAGTGTGAAT
>JAKCPI010026756.1:0-18348 GCA_023213315.1 Euborellia annulipes | reverse complement strand
ATATAGTCAATTAGAGTTTTTCTTTCTGCACAAATTGACATTAAATTTACTCTGATCTGATTAGCCGTTCGGAAACTACAAGGGTTTATACCTTTAAATAAGAATTTCCCGCCGCGAGCTGCTCTCACGCGGTAAAATGAAATAATAGAAAAAAAATCTTGTGTGAAAAGCACAGAACTTTCGATTACCGAAGGTAAGAGAAAGTTGTGTGTTGTGCGCCAGTCATACCAGATTTTTTGTCTCGACATATATTTAGTTTCTGCCAATATATATATAGCCTATATACGAGGTTACTACGCTAACCCCTACTCTAAGCCCGAAGGTCGCCGATATATGGACCGGTTATTTTGAAAGTGGTGTAAGTTCATTTTCTATTGTTTCAAGAAAATGAAAGGTTAACATATCTGTTTATTTGGCGTAGTAAGTAGCGTGCCTACCTCCTATACCAAACGTCGCGGGTTCGGACCCAGGCAGTCCGATGATTTTATTTAAGCCATTTTGGATACCAGATGGCTTAAATAGAAATGCCTCAACCCACAATAGATATTTTCTCTACAACGGTTATCGTCAAAGTCTTATATGGCCTAAGTTGCCGAAAAGACTGTGTGAATGTGTGTGTGAATGTGAGTGTGAATGAGAAAAAAGTGTAAAAAAAAAAAAAAAACTATCTGTTTATTAAAAAAATCTATTTATTGACTAATTTTTAATTGTACAAAACATGGGAATTTTTTAAGAAATTTACCACTAGCTAGTTATACATAGAAAATTTACATTAATTTAAGCATAAATTATATGATATCTCATTTTTTTTTAAATGAACTTACACCACTTTCAAAATAAACGGTCCATATTAAAATTCATGAAGTAAAATTTTTATATTTTGTTACCATAGCAACCATTTCTCCTATCTTTTCTAAAGAGTAAAGAGGTCTTCAGAAGATTTCAATGGAAAAATGAGAATATACATTTTAAAGAGCATCTAAAAAATAGTTCATTTATGAATTTTAAAAAAAATCCTTGGAGGGAATTTTGAGAAAATCGAAAAAAACTGAAAAAGTATTTACATCAGTAAAGTACTAGTACTCTGGCCTATTTCGTTTAAAAGCTTCGAGTCACGTCCCATGGGGGGGGGGTACCAAACTTAAATATAAAATTTCAACTTCCTAGCTCTTTTCAACCACTTTTTTGTATTCAGGGGAGCTCAAAACGTGTATATCCATTAAAATCTCGAAATCGGATTTTTGACATGAATCCAATACTTTCCTTTTATAGCATATATAGAGAATAAATTGACTTCAAAAAAAAAAAAAAAAAAAAAAATTATTTCAAAACTTTTTTTTTTTTGTTTTAAACTCAAAATCAATATATTTAATTATAATACCATTTGTTTGCTTTGTACAAGAATATTTAAATAACTAGAATACAGTCCAGTGAAATCAAACATTTCGTTTATTTAATCCTAAAATCAATAGATAATTTGAATGAAGAAAAAGTGAGTGAGTGTGAGTGTGAGTGTGTTCAATCATATTATTTAGCTAGTAGAATTTTAATACGCCCATTTGAGACTAGAATTCGAGAGATAAATCGCCATCTATTAAAAAAAAAAAAAAGTAATAAGTCAAGGTGAATTAAAATAAGGGCTCTTTTACAATTTAATCGTAATTACACTATAATTGTAAGTAATTATTGTTATGTAGGCCTAATCAATAAAATGGGACTTTTCAGGGACCGGATCCCGCTTCGATAAAAATATTTAATTTTAATCTTCACTATAATAATAATGTTTACCCAAAGGTCTTTGACTGTAAATTCCAAGAACTATACTTTAAATAAAAATTTTAATTAAAAAATATTATAGAGTTAATATTCTGCCCACTGAACTAAAAATGATATATTTTTATAGAAACTAGCAGCTCCGCCCGCCATCGGGGGACATCGAGTACTCTAGACCCCCTCTAGCTGGCTCAGGCCCTCTGCGGCGGACCCTCGCCTTTTCTTCATCAAGTGTCTCAATCGTCGGTCCAGTACAGGACCGGTCTAACTAAAAAAAAAAGCGCTTTTTCAGGAGAGCCTCTTAAAGTTTCTTCTTTTCCTTTCCGTTGGCTGCGTTATCCTATTGCTGAAATTTTGCAAGAATCATCACAATAGAACTCTCCTATAAATTTAAGGTTTTTCCAACTCTCAATACCATTATCCCCCCCCCCACAAAGTTGTTTAAGAACAAAGATAGTAACATCATCGAGCAATCCATTTCTAATATATTGTCTAATATAAAAAATTCACCTTAGTAATGTTGCTTAACATTTACTGACCGTTATTTTTTTATCATTATCATATTTTTATTTATAATATAAAGAAAGAATTGTGTGGGGGGGAGGCTTAAACCCGCGTTTTTTTAAAAAAAAAAAAAAAAGATAGTAGAGGCAATTAGAGGATTATTTGTGCAAAAAACTCAAAATTCCATCTTTTGAGCTAGACCGGTTTTGAACTGGACCGACAATATCTATCTTATTAAAGAATACAACCCTCTTATCCCAAATGACTTAAATAGAAATGCCTGGACCCCCAATTGATATCTTAAATGGCCTCAGTTGCCGAAAAGACTGTGTGAATGTGTGTGTGAATGAGAAAAAAGTGTAAATGTTTAAAAAAAAAAAAAAAAAAACCTCTTCTCTCTCATATACAGTGTATGGTGGCGGAGTGTGGGTCTGTCTGTAAGTCCCATCTCGGATCTCTATAAGGAAAAAAAAAGTAATAAAAATTTAATTATATAACAATTCTTATTATTTTTCATTTGAGAGATTTAATTATTTTAATTAATTTGCTTTAATTTTTCATAGAGCAAAACAAAACTTAATGTTTTTCAATGTGCAAATTCTGAAGTTTCTGGAATTTTTTGATTTTGGGCGACCCGAGTATTTTTCCTGGACTCTCCATAACGATAAGGCGACCACACGTCTCGATTTTGGCGGGACAGTCCCACTTTTTGGAGGACGCCCAGCCGATTTTTAAAAATGTCCCTCTTTTTAGAAAATATTAAGGTACCGACCGAAGTTTCGGTTTCGGCCAAAAAGAGTTTGAAAAGATTGAACGAAACTCGTATACTTTGCATAATGTCCTCTATAAGACTGCAAATTACGGGAAGGTGGTCAGACGGAGAGACAGACAGACGAACACTCCGGTATTAAATATATAGAAAGAAGGAGATATTTAATAAGTATTATTTATATTTTTCTTTTATTTTCCAGTTGAAACAGGATAAGTTCAGGTTATTAAAGATTTTGTCAAAATATCATTGATTCAAAATAAACAAGAGTAAAAGCTTATTTATTTTTATCTTGGGATATTATTTTCATTTCTTGATTTAACAAAAAATTGTGCTTGTATTGTATGTATACCATTGAGGAGAGATACTAACTAATTTCGATCTGTCCATCCGCTTTAAGGGCTCAATTATATTAGCCATCAAGAAGGAAGTCTTCTAAGAGAGAGGAGGGGGAGGGGGGAGGGGTTAACGGATGAGGTCTACACCAATTGACTAATGATCTGAACTTGACACTTTATTTTTTAATGATCGTCATCTCAACTGAGTCCTTTTTTGTTTGTCTCTTGACCTCTTTTGGGGAATGAGAAAATTAATAACAATCAAGTAAACAATTAAAATTTTTATACTTAAAAATAAATACCAGACGATTTTTTCCCTATTTCTTACTACTCATATTGATATGTTTTTGTTTTTTACTTTCTCTTACCTACTAACTGTTACTTAAATAAGTATAACTTAACTACGTACGGGCGGGAAGATAAAAAAAAATGCGGGCCAAAAAAATCGACCCGAGCAGCCCTCTAGTTTGAGGGGTCCATTTAATATTTTACACAAAAATATTTTTAAGCAACATTTTTGCCAGTGTGAGGACCCCTTCAAAAAATGAAAAATTATTATTTATCAAATTTTAATTAAAAAATAGATGAAAAATAATAAAGTGAAATTAACCAAGCTTTCTGATTGGCTAGAGTAGGCACATTTTTCAGGGCAATTCCCGATTAAAGTAAAAAATGTAAGGTGCAATTTAAGAAAACATTAATTAATTGCTCGTCCATCTAGTGGACTAAATTGAGATAATCTCGAATTTTTAAGTTTTTTTTTTGTCTTCTCATGATAATCAATTAAGAAGCAATTTCGGAACTCTAATTGTTTTCTATCTCCAAGTAACTGTTTCTTCATTTTTCTTGTTATCTTTTCTTTCTTCTTATTTTTATTTTTATTTTTAATGTCTGAGATATAATTTTTATTTTTTATCTCGAGAGAAATAAATAAAGAGGTATAAAATTGAGAAGTATTATAGAATTCTTTCTAATTGAAATAAAGACTAAACGCTCAATACCAACAAAAAAATAAATTAATTAATAAGTTGATGTGGGCTACAAAATGCTTAGTCTTCGCAATATTGTAGACTTTTGAATAAGTATAGAGCAATTGGACGTGTCTTTTGTATTTTTTTGTATTTTAGGCATAAAATGGCTTTCACTAGAGGATTTAATATTCGATTTACAGCATATACATAATACTACTGATATTTTTTTTAATTGAATTAACATATATATTGTCATGAGATGTTGATGCAGTGGCGTAGCGAGCTTAACTCGCGCCCGGGGTACAATGCGTTTTTAGCCCCCCCCCCCCCCCCCTCCCCATTTAAAAACCATATATTATATGTAAAATATACAAAATTATTATATTATACTGGCACTAAATTTAAAATATATTTTCCAGAAATCAATTATAATCAAAATAAAATTATCCAGCAATATTTTGTTTTCTGGACCCTTTGTGAGTAGCGCCCGGGGCATGATGACCCCTCTTGCCTCCCCTCGCTACGCCACTGGATGCAAATGCATGTTTGTGTAGAAACTGAAGACGATGTTGAAACTTTGCAGTTCCATTTCATAAGAATTCGATTCGAAATAACCCTATTTGTTCCGAGCATTTGTGCATATTTTGGTCTTTTTTTTGAAGAAATTCTGTGCCCAATGCATGTTTCATTATTTTTCATGGATATTTTAACATTTTTTTTTTTAAAGAAAAAAGCATGTCTTAAATATTTTTCGGTAGTTGCTTTTATAGTCTAATTTATGTGACAAAAATTAATTTTTCTTTACAGGATGGAAATGTAAAAGATTAAAATTTCAACCTCAATTTGTCTCCAGATTATGAGCCTGTCACTTCAAAGATCATTTTTTTCGTTCAAAAACCTGTTCTCAGATAAACGCATGACTTTAAACGAAGAAAATTTAGAGAAATTGCTTGATGTTCATTTTTACAAAAAAATCATCATATACTATATATACAGGGGGGTCACACTCGGTTTGTTTACATTTTTTCCATTTAAAGAGAGTGACGTCATGGAGCTCCTCCTTTTGTAAAAAATCGTTCGAAACAAACAATTTATAAAAATTTATTCACGGCATATTATTAATAAAGCAGTATAAATTCCAGGGTCTAAATTAGTTTAGTCCGAAACCATATGATTTGCAAATAAAACAAAATGAATGTGAACTAGGTTATAAGCAGTCAACAACGCTGCCAAATAGAAAAATATAAGCAAGGAGGAGCTTCATGACGGGGACCAATCAAAAACTGTCACCTGAAAATTGTTTGTTTACTAGTTTCTAGCCAACCTGTGTATTTAAAGACCTTGTATATATAAAGCGCTAGTGGCTGTCTTCCGTCTGTGCCGATCAGGACGCTGATTGGCTAGAGTTACAGGAAGTGGAGCGGGAGCGTGAAATTTAAAATTCAAGTCAGAGAGGGAAATTTGAAAATTTCCAAACAGCATTAATAAATTTTATGCATTTGCGAGCAAGGGGGTCCAGAGGGCGTAGCCCCGGTAAAAATATAATATAAAATATGACTCAATTTGTGCTAGAGCTCTTTTTCCCTTCATTGTGCATATTTGGTCATTTTATAGTGCATCCATGCATGCATATTTTAAGGTTTGATGAGCCCTGATGGCTCTAGTCATGAGATTTTTCCTTGGAAATAACTTCGCTAAGAACAAAAATTAAGGAGTAGAAAAAAAAGGAAGAAAAAAATTAGGAAAATGTTATTTATTGACTTTATCATCCTTGTTTTCAGCTTAAAAGGAAATTTTATAGCTGATATCAATATACCGAATTTGTCAGAATACTTTTATTTTAATTCATTTCCTTAGCTCTAGTAAAAAGAATTCTTTTCTTTACAAATTCAATTCTCGTTTTCTTAGTTATTTTTTTATAGCCATCGGATTTTTTTTTTATTACCTTGGTACATATAAATTCGTATAATGGCTGATTTAATCTATCTTTCTTTCTCCCACCTTTAATGGTGACATTTCTCTTTAATTCTAAAAGGGCGAAGGAAACAAACACAGAGATTGGAACAAAAACACAAAATTATACAGGGTGTGTGTCTGTATGTGTGTATTTCATCTTGTTCACTCACAATGGGAAAAATAAATTCTTTAAAATTGAGAGGGGGGAGACAAATCAGAGGATTAAAAATAATCACAAATACATTATAAATTGATACATTTATTAAATTATAGTAAAATTATACAAAAACAATATTAGAAATCCCCAAAGAAGTGGCGGATCTTTTTCTATTTTAATTTCTTCTTTATATTACAGACTAGATCCGCCAGTATGTTATTTTTTTTTTTTTACATATTCTATTCTATAACACATTCATTTCCATTATCTGTATAATTCATATCGGATTATAAGTTATTAATAATAATAGTAATTGCGAATTAGTTAATGCATTTTTATTATATTTGCATCAACGTCCAAAATTTCAATTCAATTTCGTTTTTTTTTTAATCCTTTAATGAATAATAAATTTAATTAAATAAATTATTTATGTATTTTATGCTTTATTGCATCATCATTGATTTCTCATCTCCAACATGAAGATTATCCTTTCATTTTTTAAAATCATTTTCGCTTATAATCAACTTAAAATTTTTTTTTTTTGTTTATTCCAATCAAATTCACTAGCAAATAGCATTCAGGGTTTATACATATATTAGTCAGGGGCGTATATAGAAATTTTTTTTCGGGAGGGGGGCAACTCTAAAATTTCCTTGCGAAAATTTTATTTTGACGAAATTAAAAAGGGCGGCAATTTTTTCCCCTGCCATGGAGGTCATTTTAAAGAGAGACAAAAATTTTTCCGCCCTGCAACAAAACAAATCAACAAAACAAAATTGTCCTGCAGGGCGGCAATTTTTCCCCTGCCATGGAAATAATTTATTTAATATGAAACAGGATGAATCCCAAAGAAGAGCAGCTAGTATTTGTTTCATTTATTTAAGGCCCATTAAGCTGACGTTTCGGTCTCGGTCGAGACCACCTCAGAGCGTTATGGGCTGTCAATTTGAGACAAATTTCAAAAAACTCAATTATATAATTCATTATAAGCTCTGAGGATGGTCTCGACCGAGACCGAAACGTCAGCTTAATGGGCCTTAAATAAATGAAACAAATACTAGCTGCTCTTTTTTATTCATCCTGTTTCACAATAATTTTATCCAGCTATAAATCTACTTTTCTCATAATTTATTTAAGGTTCAGGAAATCCCGAATGAGCCACGCAGCTAGTCGTTTTTTCAATTTTTATATAAACATAAAGTACCAGGGCCAAGGTTTCGGTCACTGATTCACACACTCTCAGACCATAATAACACACTATATCAAACAATTTAGTCATTGGATTTGTTGTATTATTAATAAATTTATTTGGCCAATATGACCAAGAGGATTAATAAATTGACAATGGCTTGTCCCTGATGATGGTCCTATATGTGACCGAAACCTTGGCCCTGGCACTATGTTTAAATAAAAATTAAAAAAACGACTAGCTAGCGGGTTGCTCATTTGGGATTTCCTGAACCTTAAATAAATTGTAATATCAGCGTAAAAATTGAAATAATTTTACATTTTTTTTAAGGGAGACAAAATTTTTTCCGCTCTCAAAAAATTTTTTCCTCGAAACTAAATTTTTTTTTTCATCCTGGGAAATTTTTCGAACAAAAGTATCGATATTGGCTATACACCAGTATAAGAAAAGTGGCTAAAGATCGTCAAGAATATTTTTATTTTTGCGTCATAATTACTAATGAAATAATAAATAAGTGAAAATGCCAAATGCATAATCCCTCTGTATAGATTTCTTTATAAAAAAAAAATTTTCATGCATTTCTAATTAAATAATAATTCGATAACTCTAATGAATTCATTTATTTATTTATTTTTAATTTATTTATTATTATAACTTGTTTATTATTCATTAAAATTAAATATATATTCATAATGACTTGCATCATATACTAATATATAAAAAAATTTTAATTTAATTTAGAGAAAGTTTGTAAGAAGTTTATTTTGCGTTTTTTTTTTTATTATTAAATCAATCAATACATTGTGAGTAAACAAACACCCTGTATGTTTTATTATTATTATTCACCTATCGATTTATCTATTTTATGATTCTACATTGTTTTTTTTTTTTTTTTCTTCATTTAAACATCTAACGCATTAAGGTGTATATATACATATATATAGAGATATAATTATGTAGGTATATGTATATATTCACATATAAAATAGCGACGCAACATCACAGATTTATAAAATTTTTTTTTTTTTTTTTTTTATTCTTAGCAAAAAGCTTTTGCAGCTTGTCTTTATCAAAATCTCTATATTTTTTTTTTAACTTTATTTTTTTTTTCTAATTTTCACAATTATAAATCTAAGCTTTGCACATGTAAATTTTATATTTCTATATAAATAATTGTTTTTTTTTGTTTTTATCCATCAATCATTGACAATGAATTGACACAAAACTGTCTCACTAATCGTTTAGAAATTATTTTATCATGTTTGATTATAAACAATTCAAATTTGAAAAAAAAAAAAAATAGGAGCATTAAATTAAATTTACACTTAAATTGGTATTTAATTATTTATCGCTCTGTGCGGGAACTGGCATTGCTTGTTTCTACTCTAGATAATCTTATTTGAAGATTTATTTCGGCATTTAAGTCCATTTTTTTATTCAAATTAATCGGTAGTCAATAAATTTTTATCGCTCAGGACGGGAAGCGAATCACTGTAAGAAGAAAGAAGCAAAATCTCTGCATAGAACTTACTTTTTTGCTCCGAAACGTCAAGGAATAAAAAATGTTATTGATAAATGAGGCACCTTGGCTGCCTCCTACATTCTAGATATCTCAATTGGAAGATGTTATGCATGAAGGAACCAAGCGTCATTAACCTAAATCTGAGATAAAGGGCATTTCATTCATTACACAGTTGTAAACAAAACCTATGGCAACAACTTTTTTCTTGTTTTATACAAAAAAATTGCACAGTGATTTAAATAAAGAGGTAGAGTCTTCTTTTTCCCTACAAGAATGGTGGTCTTCAACTCAATTTCGATCATAATGGCGCTTGGTTCCTTTATGCACAACATCATCCGATTAATAAATACACTGTGCGTCAAAAGTTTCTTAAGAAGACGTGTTCTAATCTACCTTAATGATACTCTAATTTAAGAAACATATCTTGATACATTTCTAAGTAAATTTAACACAAATACAAATCGTTTTAATCAATTTGATACAATTTAAATATTATAAAAATAAAGAAAAATATGTCGATTTTCAATTTTTCGGGACAAATCAACATAATCTTGATATGTTTTGTTGGATATTAATTAAAAAATTTGGTTTTTATAACAATTTCCAATAAAATAGAAAAAAAAGAAAAAAAAAAACACTGAAATGGAAAGATTATTTTAAAATTTTAGAAATTTGGCGTTAAGGTGCGCGTCTCGGGGTGCTAATTTTTGGGAGATTCCAGCGGCCACACTATTGAAGCTATCGACCTCAAATTCTATTTAAATTAAAGCTATTTAAAATATCTACAACTTATAGAAGCCCTTTTTTTGATTTTCGAAAAAATAAATTTTTTTTTTAGATTAATCGCATTAAATAAAAGATATTTTAAAAAAATTCGCTCTATATCTTATAGATAATTAAATTAGTAATCATTGTGTTGAAAAATAATTAATTTTTTACCCTTAATTAATTAGCTGGAATCTTTCAAATGAAATGGAATAACCCTTAACCCTGGGAAAAACTAACGCCATCTCTTGTCGTCTAGAGTAACTCGGTACTGAATCGTCTTCTAACGGCTTTTTGAGATGGGCACCTTAAAAAAAATAAAATCGACATTTTTGTCTTTGTTTTATTTAAATTATAATTATTTATTAAAATGATATGGATTTGTATTAAATTTACTTAGAAATGTATAAAATATTCATATTAAATGTTTAATAAATTATAGAATCATTAAGACAGTTCTTTTTAAGAGGGAACAAAGTGTTACGTTTTTGACGCGCTGGGTACATTTTGAGATCATAGAGAAAATAAATTTGCATAGATAAAATAAATAATTACCGCGTTATACACAAGTGTAAATTTAATTTATTTAATTGGAAAATTGATTTTTTGTTTTCGCCCTTTGATTGTATTTTTTTTTTAAATGGAAATATTGATTTTGTCTCAATTTGATATTGTCCTATAATCAATTATGATATGCCACCATATATATTCAACCATCCAATATTTCCTTCGCCTTTTTTTTTCTTTCTTGCCCCTTCAATTTTCCCCTTCTTTCTTTATTCCCAATCTAAACGCTTCTACGACAGCCTAAAGAGAGAATTTCCACCTAGAATTATTTTTTTTTTGTTTTAACATACAGTTATTCTCTTTAATATTTATTATACTTTCTATGTTTTATCTAAATATTTCTTACATTTTAACAGGAAGACTTATTTATGTGCTTGATTCAACGACAAAAAGAAATGATATTAAAGAGAGAGTGAGAGAGAGAATGAAGAGAGAGAGAGAGAGAAAGAGAGGATTGCTTCATTATTTTATCAACATTTGAATTCTAATATAAATATTATTAATTACACTAGTCGACAAGGTTTTTTTTACAAGGAATCTGATAAGTGAACCTAGTACATTTTTCATTCTGAATTTAGATATCTAGTTAGAATTTTTCCATCAGGCACAGTTTTAGAGATATAGAGCAAAATAGATTTTAGTCGAAAATGGGCTCTAAAACGGCTTTTATTTAGAATGTTCAAATTATTTTTAACGCCGCACCCCGTCAAATTATGCAGATAGTTAGGATACATATAAATTTTAAGTTTCATCCCAATCGGAGGTCATTTAGACGTGCTAAAAACGGCTTAAAGTTTCAAAAAAATCGAAATTTTCAAGATTTTTTTGCTTTGGTCACCCCTAATACAATTTTAGAGATCCCTGAATGAAAAAAAACTATATATGTACGATATTCTATAGTTCTTTGGCTTTCTAAAAATCATTTATTCATAAAAATCTGTTAGATTATTAAGGAGAATTATTAACATAAACGTCAACAAGAAAAAACACAAGTACACTCACTGGACGAAAAAAATAGATAGTTCAGTTACTGATACTCCTTAGATGATATCGTCTTTGGAAATGAGTTGTTGCAATACAATACTATCCTTTGGCTGAAAGCCAAGGCCACGATAAAGCCCTTTAGTTTCCCTTTGAATCTAATGTTTCCATATATAATTTTTACTACTTTGAATAAAGGGCAGGACTAACAGTAAGCCGAGCGCACAACTTTGCCCGCCCAATATTCAAAGAAATAACCCAACACGTTTTTTTATTTGTTTTGATTTTGCTCTGTTGCTTAAATAATTTTTTAACAAATTCATACCCTCGGGGCTTGGTGTAGGGGGTTAGCGTGCTCATCTCGTATACCAAAAGTCGTGGGTTCGAACCCCAGACCCATTTGCATACCAAATGGCTTAAATAAGAATGCCTTAACCCCCAATAGATATATTAAGCATACGAGTATCGTTTAAACTCTTAAATGGCCCAAGTTGCCAAAAAGACTGTGTGTATGTGTATGTGAATGTGAGTGTGAATGAGAAAAAAGTGTGAGTGTTTTTATTAAAAAAAAAAAAAAAAAAAAAATTATAACAAAGTAAGGGTGTGCCGCCGGGAGTTGAACCACAGATCCACCAATTTGTACTCTGTGGCCCTTATCACTAGACCACTGCACGGCATTCGAGTATATGAATTCACTCAGAAAGCAATTTTAGTCATCAGGAGAAATGGACCTAAATTCGGCGCCACAAATTTCTCCCTCGACCATATATGTAATTTCTTATTTATTAATTAATTAAATTTGAGGTCTTCTCAAATATTCTAACTAGATTGCACCTGGTCGAGGGAGAAATTTGTGGCCCGAATTTTCAAATTGCTTTTTGAGTGAATTCAAATACCCGAATGCCGTACTGTGATCTAGTGGTAAGGACACACCGAGGACAAATTGGTCCGTGACAAATACTTATGAGTAGCCCTAAAAGGGATCAAATAATTAAAAAAATAATATTTTGTAATAATTTATATGCTATTTAATTTATGTAAATATTAAATTTTGACAAATAAACATATTTAAAACTTGGTGGATCCGTGCTTCAACTCCCGACGTCACTCCCTTACTTTTTCGGGTATTTGAATTAATAAATATTGGAATAAAATCTATTTATATAATTCGCTAATGTCCGTCTGTATGTCTGTTCGTCCGAACGTCTGTCCGTCTGTCTTTCACGCTCTATTTGGGCAACTTCACGTTGGAATTTTGAAACTAAATTTTTTATGGTTAAAGAGGACCTTCTAGCGATTACAAGAAAATTATTTTCATTCCGAAATTCCTATAACTTTTTGAGTTATTAATTCCTACAGTTACAATTTCTCCCATAGGAAATGTGTAGAGAAATACGAGTTAAAAAAAGGCGAGCCAGTCAACGGGGGTCCAGGGGGGGGGGGGGGGGCGAAGCTCGCCGAAGGTGGGCGCCGCAGATAGTTATATTTATTATATCAATTGAAAAGGTTGAGAAACGCTAGTCTAGAGTATTCTTAACATTTTATTTCATTTTAAAAGTATTTACATTTAATTAAAATGGTATGTAAAGCTTTTGAATAATTTTTTAAATTGGAATTGTGATAAATCAATCATATATGAAAATGGAAGGGAAATGATTAATTGACATTGGTTTCAATAATTGCATTTTGAATGAATGAAATCCATACGTCCCACGGTGGGTATCCAAAATCAAGTGAGGGGAGGGGGGGGGGAATCCTCTCTCGCATGGGAGTATCCATCAAGGGCAGAGGTGGGGGTCCAAGATTATTATGCAATAACAAAATAAGAAATATCATTTATTTCACCAAATTCTCTCGGGTGGTGATTATTTTTTAAGTTTCAACTTTGCAAGAGAGGGTAGCTGCACTACCTTACCCCCCCTTTGGGTACGCCCATGTTTCAATGAAATATGGACTTTAATTTGGATAAATATAAATTAATAAAGGAAATAAAATAAACAGTCGGCATTTTTTTTTTTTTTTTTGCGAGACAGTTTTTTATAATATGACAATAAACTAAGAAAACTTTTAAGGTTAAGCTCTGGTGGACGTATTTACTCCAATAGTCAGGGGCGCCGGAACGAATTTGAATCAGGGGGGGGGGGGCAAAAAATTTTTTTTTTAGAAAATTTAATATGTTCAAATAGTATAAAACAAAAACAAATCTACTATAAAACTTTAAAAATTTTAAATAAAATCACAATTTTAATAAAATTAAAATTTTAAAAAAATTTGCCAGTGATTTTATCAAAGATTTTTGGAAAAAAATTTGGAAAAAAAAAAATCTGGTGTGACTGGCGCACAGCACACAACTTTCTCTTACCTTCGGTAATCGAAAGTTGTGTACTGTGCTTGTCACACCAGATTTTTGTGTCGACATGTATTTAGTTCCCGGCAGTAGGGAATATTTGAATTCAGATGTAAAATTTATAAACGTGGGAAAAAATTTATATTTTGTTACCATGGCAACCATTTCTCCTATCTTTCCTATGAAGCACAAGAGTAAAGTGTGCTTCAAACAATTTTGAGGGCAAAACGAGAATATACAGTTGAAAGAGCATCTAAAAAATAATTGATTTTTGAATTTTAATCAAAATCGTTAGAGCGAATTTTGAGAAAATCGAAAAAAACTGAAAAAGTACATCAGTAAAGTACTAGTACTCTTTGGCCGATTTTGATTAAAAGCTTATTTTTCCGGTCCCGGGGGGTGTTTAACTTATATATAAAATTTCAGCCTCATAGCTCAATTCCTTCATGCTTAAAAGTGAACACAGACACACACACCCACCCACCCACCCACACACCCACAGACAGACCATGTCGCGAAAACCATTTTTTTGGATTCAGGGGACCTCAAAACGTGAAGATCCATCAAAATCTCGACATCGAATTTTTGACATGAAACCAATACTTTCTCTCTATATATATATTACATATATACATAGGTAAGAGAAAGTAAAAAATCTGGTGTGACTGGCGCACAGCACACAACTTTCTCTTACCTTCGGTAATCGAAAGTTGTGCACTGTGCTTGTCACACCAGATTTTTTGTGTCGACATGTATTTAGTTCCCGGCAGTAGGGAATATTTGAATTCAGATGTAAAATTTATAAGTATGGGAAAATATTTATATTTTGTTACTATGGCAACCATTTCTCCTATCTTCCCTATGAAGCACAAGAGTAAAGTGTGCTTCAAACAATTTTGTGGGCAAAACGAGAATATACATTTGAAAGAGCATCTAAAAAATAATTGATTTTTGAATTTTAATCAAAATCGTTAGAGCGAATTTTGAGAAAATCGAAAAAAACTGAAAAAGTACATCAGTAAAGTACTAGTACTCTTTGGCCGATTTTGATTAAAAGCTTATTTTTCCGGTCCCGGGGGGTGTTTAACTTAAATATAAAATTTCAGCCTCATAGCTCAATTCCTTCATGCTTAAAATTTGACACACACCCACACACCCACCCACCCACACACAGACAGACCATGTCGCGAAAACCACTTTTTTTGGATTCAGGGGACCTCAAAACGTGAAGATCCATCAAAATCTCGACATCGAATTTTTGACATGAAACCAATACTTTCTCTCTATATATATATTACATACAAGTTGGAAAGGCGCGGCTTCGCCGCGCCATTCCCAACTTGCCCTGGCGGGCGGCGTCTCGGGACGTGATCAGTAGTTTTCCCCTTAATTTTAAAGCCCATATGAATTCTGCCCAAATGAAAATACACTGAATCAAGTTTAAAATAATTGAATATTCGCCCTGCCCGGCCTGTGGGTTTTGAAGACCATGAAAAAATTATGGGCGGGTAGCAAGTCTAAATTTCACTTTAATAAACTGATTAGGAGGACGGGCATTCAAATGAAATTGGACGGGCAAGGCCCTATTAAAAAATAAAGGGTCGGACTAAGCCGAGCGCACAACTTTGCCCACCCACTATTCAAGAAAAGAATATATTGCCCTCCCCTCCCTAGAGCCCCCTAATGGTCCGATGGTATACATATTATATATCATTTTACTCAGAAGAAATTCTAGTTTCTGAATATTTCTGAATATATAAAAAAAATTATAGGTTATGTAAGAAAAAAAATATTTCCCCCCCCTAGAGCTCCCCTAATGGTCCGATGTTATACATATTATATATCATTTTACTCGGGAGGAAGTCTTTCTGAATTTATAAAAAAGTATAGGTTATGTAAGAAAAAATATTTGCCCCCCCCCTCTAATGGTCCGATGTTTAGCAAAAGCTTTTCACTTCTTGGCCTCTACCCCTAGTTTATGGGTGCAAAATTTCAAAACAATTGGATGAATAGTTTTTGAGTTTTCGTTGACGAAAAAATTTACCACAGACACACACACACACAGACATAATTCCAAAGATAATACCCTGAATCCATTTAAGTATACTTAAATGGATTCAGGGGACCTCAAAACGAATTTTGGCAGCTTCAGAAAAATTTCGATTTTTTTTTTACGATTACATTAACTTTACCTCAACCTACGGTTGATGGGCAAAGTTTTTTTTTTTTTTTTTTTTTTTTTTTTTTTTTTAAACATTCACACTTTTTTCTCATTCACACTCACACTCACACACACATTCACACTGTCTTTTCGGCAGCTCAGGCCATATAAGACATTTACGATAACCGTTATTTATGAATTTATATATATTAGGGTCCAGGCATTTTTATTTAACCAATCTGGTATCCAGATGGCTTAAATAAAATCATCGGACTGCCTGGGGTCCGAACCCGCGACGTTTGGTATACGAGGTTAGCACGCTAACCTCTACGCCATGCCCCGAGGGCTCGTAAAATTTATAAACATGAGGCCAAAAGTTAAAAATAAACAATTTTAAAATATTTCTTTTTTCTGACATCTGAAAAAGTTTATTATTTATTATAAATTTAAATATGTAAAAAAAATTAAATATTTTTAAATAATTTTTTTTTTTATTTGATGTATTATTTAAAACTTTTTATTAAATAAAAGAAATTTTATACAATGTATGATTCAGGGGGTATCATACATCGTCAAAGTCTTAAATGGCCTAAGTTGCCGAAAAGACTGTGAGAATGTGAGTGTGAATGAGAAAAAAGTGTGAATGTTTAAAAAAAAAAAATTTCTGACATTCATTCATTCATTCACTAAATTTTCGTCGGTACGGGAGGGTTTGAAAAATTTCCGGGTCTGAAGAATGGTAAAAATACCCGGCGCTAAGTAAAAAAAAATAAGAATATGAGCCAAATGAAATGTTGTGGTCGTGGAAGGCTCTATGAGGGAATGAATTGAAAATGATTTTTTTGCTATGTTTTGAAGATATCTAAAGAAAAAAATTGAAATAATCTATAATTTCGTTCATTTTAGAAACTAAGCCATGCCTGAGAATACTGCAATGTGGATCATTCAGAGCAATCAAACAAAAAAAAAATTTCTTACATTTTAGAAGTGGTTTTAAATACCCTAATCAATGTCTGAATTAAATGAAATGGTATTCATTTTTTACAAAATTTAATCTAAAATGTGAAAACCTTTGGATATCCAAGATATCTTTTACCATTAAAAAGATATAGCTAAAATTGTATAGAAATATCTCGGAAAAAAATATCTACTTAAAAGTTTGTCTCGTGATTGACGAATAGATAGTATACTAAACCATGTCTGAGAATGCTGTAATGTGGCTCATTTGTTTCCAAATTTAAATCTAGAATAATACAAAATTATGAGATTGAAGATATCTCTTACCATTCAAAAAATATAGGCGAAAATTGATAGAAACTCTTCAAACAAACAAACAAAAAATAAAAATTTCTTTCATTTTTAGAAAAAGTTTAAAGAACTTAAATAGAGGCTTATCAGGTCCAAACTGGGCTCCTTTTAAAGGAAATTTAATGTAGATTATAAAAAGTAAATCATATCTAAGACATTGATAATCGTTTAAAAAATATGGCCATGAATATGAAAAAAATTAATAAAAAAAATTTTGTATCACACGCCAAAAAGTTGCCCAGCCGCTAAACAATGCCTTAGAATAGTGCAAAGGGTCTCATTCTTTTCCAAATTTAATGTAGAAAAATACAAAATTATGAGATTGAAGATATCTCTTATCATTCAAAAAATATAGCCAAAAATGTAAAAAAATAATCGGCTAAAAATGAGTTTTTTATAATTTAAAAAAAGGGGGTATAACTTTTTCATGATTTTGGATTTTTCTAGTCGTCAGCAGATGGTACTGAATCAAATAAAAAAAACCGCAATTGTCTAGCTTGTCTAAAGACACAGATGTTTAAAAACCATCTCAAAAAAATGAAAATTTTCCTGTTATTTTTTTTTCACACTTGAAAATTAAATAGAAAGGGTTGATGAAAAAAAATGAAATTTACCTGACTTAAAGTATAGGATGTGAGGAACATTTCGCAAAAAAATTATTGAAATTGGACAATAAATACTGAAGCAAAAAAATAATGAAAATGAACTGAAGCCGCGGCAAAATCATCAAAAATGAGGTTCTTTTTGCACGAATTATTTATATGTGTAAACAAACCTCAAAAATAGTTAAAAGAGGTTTGTCATTTTCAAAATTTAATGCAGATTATTGACTAATTCAGATATTGAAGATATCTTTAACCGTTTAGAAGATATGAGTGAAAAAAATGAAAAAATATCGTTGAAATTTTTGGAAAAACATCGAAAAAAATGAGTTTTTCCCCTCTTAAAAAAAAAGTGGTACAACTTTTTTAAGATTTTGGATTTTCTATTTGGTTTGAGGAGGATTCTGAATCGAATGCAAAAAACCCCCATATCTCTAG